>JBBMFX010588337.1:0-13559 GCA_037832545.1 Rhabdalestes septentrionalis | reverse complement strand
ACTTTGCTGTCTCTGTGTCTTTATCCTGTTTTCCCATCTGCAGATGTTACAATAAAATCTTTAATATGATTCAATTTTGGGCAAAAAGGACTCTTTTGGTTCTTTTCGAGTTTCTGCACCCAAAGGGGGGTCTCTTGGGAGCCCCGACACGGTATTAAGGAATTTTTAGATATACCCTGGCAATGGGATATTTAGCAATGGTGGTCATTAATGCCTAAACGTGCGCTAATCTCAAAGCAGGTGATATGGTTACTTTTTTAACAAATAAGGAGGCTGCCACAATACATATGTGTAGCATACAGGACATCCTTTGTACGTGTAAATCTGATTTTAACATTGAGACAATTCAGCATTAAATTTTCTTGAAAAAAAACTGTGGATTGGAGCCAATAATTCAATCAAGCTGTTGGCATCTGAAAACACAGGTTTTCACCTGCCAGGTCAGTCACATCCAGGTGGCCAGCTGTATATTTTTTAAATAGACCCACAAATTGAAAGTCTATAATGTCAGTATACACAAATAGTGAATACTCCCCGCCATCAACCGGATGATGAGCATATGTTTTAACGTGGACCTTCAGTACCGCATTAGTGTTGATCCTTATCCCTAAAATGGTGTTGAGTTTTCCACTGAAAGCATTCCACAGAGCATCTAAATCAATGTTGTTTACTATCTCCTCATATCTGACTCAGATGCCACCAACTTTATGTTTGTTTGAAATGTCATCATATTTAACTCTTACACGACGACCAGTGTTCAGAGCATACTCTTTGAGCTGTTTATTGTTTTCGCAGAATATGGACTGAATAGATGGATAATATCCTCCATGTATCATGAAATCTTTGCCGGTGTGAAATTGGATCCCATGTTCTTAGGTACTGAAATTCTATCAGGCCAACCTCCCAACCTCCAACCTTTCAATATGCAATCTTAGATCTGTAATTAGAAATTTCTTTGTCCGGGTACAAGCTCTGAGATGAATCACATGGCAGCATTATGTAAAACTCCTCATCGCTGATGGTCTCGATGAATAAAACATATGGGTGTTGAGCCTCTGTCACATGAACAACCTTTGGCCACCAGAGGGAGGCAGAGCCTTGGGTTTTGGACTACACTCCTGGACTCATTAACCTTGTAATTAGCCCTCACCTGTCTGTAATCCTGTCCTCTCCGGCCCTGTGTATGTGTTGTTCCCTGATAGGCTCCCTTAGAAATCCCCTCACTATTTAGTCTCTCCCCTCTCACTCCCTGTCACGGGAACATACTTTCTCCTCACCACTTCTCCCCACCATCCTTCTTTGTGTTTTACCCTCTGTAAGTAATGTAAATAATAAACACCTTTGTTTGCACCAGATGTTCGCCTCCAGGCTTCCTCATGCTCCTCATATCAGAGGTTATAGGACAGACTCTGGTTTTAAAAATTCTAAATATTAACCACGTATTTTCGGGGACCCAACTGTTAAATTTTGAGGGCCATCCTAACCATTTCACTAGCACCATGTGTCTATCCCCAGTTTCCTTTCTGTCTAAACTCTTTTCCACTTTAAATGATTTATCCCTATCAACATTGATTTTCTGCAGATCTTCTTCATAATATAACTCTTACAATATATCACCATTATAATTTTTCAACTTGTAGACTGGTGGAATTTGCTAGATACATTCATATATGGTAAATTATTTGAAAATTTGTTCATGAAAATTGCGGATGCCCCTCTCTCTAGAAACTGTCACCTGTTTTTCATTTAAACATGGCATTTTTAGCTTTTACTTTAATTGTGCCATACAATGTTTTAGACACTGTGTTTTCATTTTCTTTGTATACATCTCCAGGTTTCATCTTGATATACCAATAATAACTGTTCTTGTAGGATTCAATCCAATTGGGTAGTACATCCAGATAATGCTTGTCATTAACAGCTGTTAGATACCTCCACATTCTAGACTTGAGAGTTCTGTTGAAGCATTCTACCACACTTGGTTTTAGTTCCCTTACCATAGCAAAAATTATTTTATCACTGTCACTCTGTAGCTTTTGAGGTGCACGTACTTCCTTAAAAACACTTTCAAAACCCTTAGACACCTTGGGACTTGAGCTGTGTTTAGAAGGTCTGTCATGATTGAGTATATAAAAATAATAATGTTAGAGGTTATGATTCAACAGAATTTATTTGCACAGCAAAAGTACACACACATATAATGATTAATAGATCTGCAACAAAATACAAACTATATTATAAAAATCAGGAACATTGATTTTACAGAATACATTTTTTCACCTGCAAGCATTTTACACATCAACAACTTGCTTTTGTCCAAACAAACAGTCCCATTGTTTGAGAAATGACATCTACGCACTCACAGTCGACAAGGGTATTATTCCTCGTTTTTACTTTGATGTTATTCTCTTCTTCTACTTTAAGCTGTAAACAGTAACTTCTACAATGCCGTGTTTTTTGAGGATTGTTTGGAAGGCCGTAAGTGTCTAGGCATTTGCTATTGCTAGCTGCGGCCCATCTTGGAAAAGTTTCTGTTCCGTGTCCTCAAAGTGAAACCTGTAAAACCATGCGTCCAGGTCATAGAGGCATGAGTGTTGTCGTAGGTTGGGGTGGTCCACCTCACAGCCGTAACAGGTTACCATGAGATTTTCATCAATGATGTGCTGCAGTATGACCAAAACACATGCCTTTACAACTCTCAAAACAGACAGTGGCAATCAACCATCCACACACTCACCAGTGTAAAGAGATGGTCCGTGACAGCTTGGCTGGGACATAAGAGATTCAACAAAGTCAGCACCTTTGATGTGCAACAAACACAAAACACTCTTTTCTCACACATATCCTCGATTTCACCACATGCTCCAGCCATCACAACTTCACCCACAAGCAGCATGGGTGGTACGGTGGTCATGATGAATTTTGAAACATGATGTTTGGCTTTTCAAGCAGGTATTGAATTTGGTCAGACTGTCAAAATGACTCCAGAATGGCGACATTTTCCTATTTAATCATGCCGGGTGCGCTGCACCAAGGTGTGACCCCAACCTCTTCAATGGGTTGACTTAAAATAGGTTGAATTGTGATATCATGGATGATTAACATTTGTGTGTTTGAAGAGATCCTACGATCGCCAGAAACTGTATTGCTTAGATATGCTTGTGGCTCAGCCGCGCCACTACATATGCTAAAGGTACACTCTGGAAACCCCAAAAAGCTGTAATACTGGAAGTAACATTTTTCAGGTATCACACTATCACTCTTTTCACACGGGCTGAGCTGGATTAGTCCACAAAAATTCCTGAACATTTGTACTGGGATTGCGCGGTTTGTCTCTCTAACATTGGACCCAGTTCAGCACAAAGCTCCAAAAGCACACTTCTAGGTATCTAGGCACACAAGGAATGATTATAAATGTACTAATATATTCACCCTCTTACTGTAACTTTTGCTCATACTGTAATTATTGCTCCTTTGCACATTTCCTTCATTTGCAAAATATTATCCATGTCTGCACATCACACTTATTAATGTTATTATTTTGTTTTATTTAAAAACTACATTGCCTAACCTAACCTCGGTAGTTGTGTGTGGAAAGCAAAGAAAGAATTTCATTCAAATAAATGTAATCTGTACTGTACACATGACAGAAAACATTTTGATTCTGTGAATCTCTTCACCCGCGGTCACATTTTTTCCTTCCAAAATGTTTGCACGCATGGGTCAGAGTTTGCGCACATATACGCACATTCTGCAAACTTGGGTAGCACTTTATAATAACTACTCGCTATTAAAGAATTTATTAAGCATTGGTAAAGTCTTAGTTAATACTTCGTTAATCATTTTTTTATCATTATCTCTTAGTTATGATTAACTTATGAGTTATAATTAGTTACTTAAGTATATTTTGTGATTTCATCTAAAGTGAGGCTTGTATATGCATCCCAAAACCTTTACAAATTACTCATTAAGACTTGTAACACTTAAAAGACATATACACAACATTGAAGACAGGAGAAATCAGGAAACACCATAGAGTGCCGGAAAATATTCAATATTTAAACTTAAAGACATATAATTTAAATATGACAGGAGAAAACATGAAACCACACAGAAAATATAAAATATACAGTTTACAATCTTTGCTCACTGCTTGCATCAAACTTGCAGATAATTCATTGAATTTATGGTAACAACAAAAAAGGCACCAATTTTTAATTAGGACCTAGCCTACTTGTATTTACAATCTATATATTTGCATTTTTGGCATCTTGTTTACAGAAAAATGCCACAAACACCATCCAGTGTGTGGAAGCATTTCACACCAAATAAAGTTTTTGAAAAGTAGTTTTTTATGTGCAAATGTTCTGCCTAGAAATTTATGAGGAATCCCACAAAAATGAAGAAGCATATTGCAAAGTGCCCAAAATCCCCCCAGAGCTCTGATACACTCATCAGCTCCTGGTCCCTTTGCTTCATTTTACAATTTGCAAACTGACTTGTAATGTCAATGTTCATATTTTTGTTGGTCATTGAAATAATTGATTGTTTGGTGAAAGCATTCATACATTTTTATTCACAAATAAATCTTGTCACGTTTTGTCCTTTTGCAGAAATGCACACATTCCCGTGGAAAATTTCCAATTTTGAATATTTCCAAAATTCCCCAGCTAAAGTTTCCATGGAAATTTTCTGGAAATTTTCTGCCCCTTTGCACCCCTCGTCTCCATACATACATAATCACATAAACATACATATATAAACACACATGGTGTGGCAAGAAAACCCGGTCACCTCTTATGATTTTGTGTCACACCATATGAGGTTTTCTGTAATTAGCATGAGATTAAGCAATGTGCTTTAACTCTAACATCCTAAAACCATGCTAGCTTTCAAGGTAATATTGACTGAAAAGTTATTTCACTTGGGTATTTTTGTGTAAAATTCTTCACACTGAAAGATTGTGCTAAAGGGAACTGAAGCAGGAGTGCCAGATAAACTAGGGTTTTTTTACATCTTGAAGAAAGATAACCCACCTTGTAAATTTCAGTGTCTTTCTGAGGTACTGTTCTTCTTCCTTCAAGAAGGTGGACCCAACACAACACAAGCATGCAACACAGAAAGAACTGCACACACAAGATCTTTTAATACTACTAATATTAGGTTACTGGACGGTTCTCTCTAAACTGGCATGATCCAACACCAGACACCTATACTGATTAATTTAAAGATTGTTTTGATAATATAAAGATTTCCAGTTCATGAGAATAGGTTTTTGGTGATGCACAGGACAGTGAGGACTATAAGTGCTGAGTTCCTTTCCAAATCAATGTTGTCTAACTCTCTTAACGCACATAGATTCTGGGAAACATAATGACAGTTCTTTGCATATCCATTGCCAAAACCATTTTACAGGTGTTCACACCCACATGGCATGCATGTGGTTATCTGGTGAACATCCTTTGCCCTGTATATTTGTGCCCATGTATTTTATTTTAGTTTACTAGACAAATCTATTTCCAATTTTGAGGTTGAAAGTGAAATTGAACTGTCTGTGTTTGACAATATATTTTTGGTAATTTTGAGGCAGAAAGCTTCATAAATTTGATTAATTTAAAAGGTAATTGTAAGGTTACTTTCCTATGTTTAAATTGTGCCTGAATTGGAAATTTGTTGACATTCTAAATATGTACCTCTATGAATAGTGTACTCTAATATGAGGTGCAAGTGGAATAAAGTTTTGTGCTCCAGGTGCCTTATGCCTTTGTATTTCCATGATGTGGATCTCTTTTATTGAGTAGGATGTCAGGATTGTTCCAGATGGGTGTACAGTTTCACAGGGTAACATGTATGACGTTTGATGAGATATCTGTGTTCTCACAGAACATTTGTTCCACATTCAGCCAAGACATATAGAAAGTCTGGGAAAAGGAGGATTGTGAGTTCTGCAGAAAAATGAGTACAACATCTGCATAGAGAATTATTTTGTGGTGCTCGTTTTTAATTTGCATAACTTATATATCTGGTGGTGGAGAAAGAGGGCTGACTTGTCCAGTGCACCTTTGTAGACTAAAGTCAGGGGAGGTGTACTCATTAGTTCTGACTGATGTGGTAGGAGAGCTGTATAATGTTTTGATCCAATTAATGAAAGATGTCACAAAATCAAATTTGGGTAGCACTTTAAATAACTACACCCTATTAAGCATTTATTAAGCATTGGTAAGTCTAAGTCTAAGAAATAGTTACTCATTTGTTGGTAATTATCTCTTAGTTATTTCTTATCAGTTAATCAATAATAAACATATATATTAATATATGTGTGATGAATAAGTCTATCTTATAAAAGTATTATTTTAACTTAAGTTATGCTTTAGAAATGATTTATTAAGCATCTGTGAGCTTTGTGAAATTTAATTAGGCTTGAGACAAAGCAAAAATGTCCAAATACAAAATCCATAACAAAAAAGAGAAAAAAAGAAAGAAAAAAATCTTAACAAGGTCCCAAATACACAAATTCAAATGGCTGGGCACCTAAATAACAGGGGACAAATCACAGCAACAGAGTCACAGTTATCCAACAAGACATCCCCTGAAGACTAGAAAAGGACAAAGCCCCTGCACCTCTCTGCATCCCCTTCTCATTGTCCTTGAGGCTGGGCTGTTTCCCTCCAGCCCGGGAGACGCAGTCGTGGACCGCAGGGCATTGCCCTCGGCCCGTAGTCCGGGTCCCTCCCACAGGGACCCCACTGAGTCCAGGGTGGTGCTACAACAACCTGGCAGGCCTTCGGCCGGCAGGGTGCCCCTAGTCCAAATGTCCAGGCGTTGTGGCACATGCCTTGGGGCGCACCCTGTGCGGGAGGGCTGACAGTCCCCTTCTGGAGACTGGTGGGGATGCTGCACTTTCCCCTCGTGGTGCTCCTTGCATTCTCCCTGGTCTGGGGGGCTGTCTCCCCCGGAGGGCTGTCTAGGACGCCCCTCGCCTCCTTCCTGCTCCGGGCTGTTGACACCTCCGGTAGGCAGAACGTGGGGACCTTGTCCTCCAGGGAGTTCCTTCACCTCCATGGCCAGCCTCACCAGCCCCCACCCTACAACCCTATGCCCACTACGCCCCCCCAAAAAATACAAGGGTATTTTTTTCCCTTGGAGGGGCCAATCTGGGCCAGGAATGGCAGGTGCGGGGCTGGCAGGCCTGGGACCGGCATGAGCATGGCCGACAGTGACAGGGCCGGCAGGAGCAGGGCCGGCAGGGACAGGGCCGGCAGGAGCAGGGCCGGCAGGAGCAGGGCACGCTGGAGCAGGGCACGCTGGAGCAGGGCGCACTGGAGCAGAGCCGGCAGGAGCAGGGCCGGCTGGAGCAGGGCGCGCTGGAGCAGAGTGCGCTGGAGCAGGGCGCAGGACCAGGGCGCGCTGGAGCAGGGCACGCTGGAGCAGGGCATGCTGGAGCAGGGCATGGTGGAGCAGGGCGCGCTGGACCAGAGCTGATGAGGGCCCCTGCCAGGCCTCCCAAAAACCCCACCAACCAGACCATAGCCGCGGATACAGATGGGACGTGGACAGGACTGACGGGGGCAGGACTGACCAGGACTAGGCTACCCGGGACTGGACTACCCGGGACTGGACCACCCGGGACTGGACTACCCGGGACTAAACTAGCTGGGACTAAACTACCCGGGACTAAACTACCCAGGACTGGAAAGGGAGCAGGACAGAGGCAGGGCAGGAACAGGGACCACACAGACAGGAACGGGGTCTAGTGGGACAGGGCTTACTGAAACCGGGCTCTTAAGTACAGGGCATACCAGGCTATGGCTGACTGGGCCTGGACCGGGAGCCGCAGGTATGGGAGGTGGCTCAGCAGAGGCCTTCAGCTCCAGGAGATGTCCCAAGATCTCCTGGGCTGCTTGGAGGTGGAGCTCCAATCTAGCCGTGTGGTCCTGTCTCTGCGGCTCCGACACGGAATCCTTCTCCCACAGTAGAGGCGCGGGCTCGGGCTCCTGTAGGCTTGACGCCGGCTTGTGCTCCTCCTCCAGTGGGGGCTGCGTGGGCTCGCAACCCCAGAGGTCTGATGTGACCTAATTTCTCTGCCCAGGTGCGTGCTCCGCAGAACGCAGTGCATCGACCACGTCGTGATTGTTGGAGGCGGTGGTCGGGATGAAGAATGGGGAAGCCTTTTTCGCTCTGTGCCTTCCCTTCCTCTTTCTGGCGGGTGGAGAGAGGTACAGATCCTCTGAGAGACTCACATCCTCCGGATCCCTTGTAAGGCTCTCCCAAGGAAGCTCCCAGGGCTTGCCTTCCCTTTTGAAGATCGAGGGTGCCTCCTCTGAGTCCTCCTCTCTTCCAATCACCCACCAGGTGGAGGGATCTCCGTACAGAGTGAGGCTACCGTCTCTGAGCTCGACGGGATCATACAGCTTGGCATACGCCGCCGCCCAGACGTTGAGGGCAGCGTTCCAGTGTTGAATCACCGTCGAGGTGGGTTCAAAGCGATCTCGACATCTGTTACGGGGTGCTGGGCGAACCTTACCCCATAAACTACCTCTTGGGAGGGAAAGGGAACCAGACGACAGCAGGGGCTCCATTTCATGGTTTTTATTGAACAGAAAACAGGGCATAAATTAAAACTGGTTCGAGGGCCAGAAACAAACAGACCTTTATACAGGACCTTAACGAGACCTAATGAGAACTAAACAAGAAACAGGTGTAACCAGGGGGAACTAACATTTGACTAAGTGCTCAAACAACACGGACACAGACAAGTGAACACATAATAACCAAACCAGAACACACTGTCAAAATAAAAGCCCCTTAAACAAAAGACAGAACCCGAAACCCGGAGAACATGTAAAAATCAGAAACACAAAAGACGGTGGCCAAAAATAACCACCGTTACATGCATAGACAGGGGAATTTATTAATAACAAAACACCACAAACACTAACACATCAACCAACCCTAACAGCGCGCTGTAGCATTCTCACATATAATTCACACACACATACACACACAGCTAATTAATTTAAATTGCATAACTTTGCAGCACGCATAGAAAACCCTACAAACCCATCTTGTCGTGGGAACCCATCACCTTAAAAGGTTCATACCCCGCCCGCCCCCGTCGCACTGATTGGTTCTCCCTCATGCCAGTCAATGATTGAGTTTCGATGCAGTTTCTTTCAGTTCATTGGTGGTGGGACACACATCAACAAGATTAGTAATATAAATCAATTCCACACCAGTGCACACATCACACACAATACACAATCCAAGTCAATCAAAATAATACACAACATAAAAGAAACTGTGGACCATGAAAATTAACCCGCTCCCTCTTCTGCCTAGTTATACCCCCCCACCTCAAAACATAGCAGTCTCCTCAATCTCTAGAACAAGCTGGTTTCTGGCCCAAGTTCATTCTAGCAGATCTCCTAACTTCCACTGGTGCATCTACCTCCTGAGCCACCCCCTTGGACCGGTTACCTACACGCTATAGGGCACCCATCCCTTATTTAGTTGTGATTGGTTAGGCAGTTCAGTCGCATTCTGGTTCCCTGCCTTCATGGGTTGTTTAAGGTCTAAGGCTGGGCACAACTTTAAGGCATTGCGATGTAAAATGTTCTCTCTGCCCCCTGTCTCTGGTCTCACTTTGTACACCAAACCTGTATCTCCCACTATCTCGATAATCACATATGGGGCCTCATCCCACCAGCTACACAGCTTACCCCACCCTTGGCATTTATGATTCCTTATCCAAACCCTCTGACCTGGTAGTAACGGTTCCAGTGTCATCCCCTGAACTGTTCTTCAACTGTTCCATTACCTTGCTACTCTTTTTATGTACTTCATCATGAGCCCAGCAGAGTTTCTGATGGTGTGCAGAGACCCAATTAGTCACGTCAGTTCTATCCTGTTTCTCAATCACTCCCAGCCTTTCCTTCACTTGGGCCAAGACAGCCCCCAACCCTAGATTTCTGGCATCAGTATAAAGAAGGAAAAGGTCATTGAAATCTGTATAAGCCAATATTGGAGCCTGGGTGAGGTGGATCTTGAGTTGTTCAAAGGCGTATTGACAATACAACGACCAAATCACTCTACGTGAATTATGCTTCTTTTCCACCAGGGCCCCATCCAACAGGTTATTTATAGACTCGGCTATTTTAGCAAAACCTTTTAAGGTGATGGGTTCCCACGACAAGACGGAGACAGGTGTGCGTGATTGAGGAGAAGGCGAGAGAAGCACGAGGGATGCGAGGCAGACTGTGGGAGTTTGGAGACGGGTAACAAGACCAGTGTGCGTCGCGAGGCTCTCCTCACGTCATTTGGGTTTTGGCGATTGTTGCCGGCACAAGGAGCGGATGTTTGGTGACGACAAGTAAAGACACCAGCGTGCACTACGAGGGTCTTCTCATGTTCATCTGGGTTTCAGGGGCTGCAGAGACCCAGAAACAGTGTGTGTATTACATCTGTAATAAGTTCACAATGTTTTGCAACGATGAGTGTGAGGTGTACTGCTAGTTGTGTGTGGGGTCGTGTCCCTGGCGTGTGTGTTTTTGTGTCCTAGGAACCAGTCAACCCAAGAGAACATTTCTTTCGAAGCCATTTCCCTGATTGATTGGGTCAGCGTGCCACCGCAGCCACCTTACTGTTTTCATGAGACACTGGCCACGGTATTTTTCCAACCCCCTTGACCCTGGCGTTACCCATGCAGCATTCAAACAGCCTGGAGCTAAACAGGGTGACCTGCGATCCCAAGGGACGCCTCAAGAATGGGACTCTCTCCCACTAGGTCCTCTCGAAGTGTGTCCCACTCAGACCCAGGACGGACTTCGGGCTGCACTCCTTGACTACTAGACTAGACAAGAGACTTACTTGGGAGATGGTGTTAATTCACTGTTTTGTCTCACTGTTTTGGGTAAGCCTGGTTTTATTGAACTACTTTCATGGAATACCCCATTGGAGATAAATGTAAGTTTTTTTTTCTTTTTGTTTATTACCTTGCCTCAATTTTCACATAAGTATGACTTACTGGTTTTTCTATTGAAAAGAGTGCCATTTCAAATGTTCTATTGACCAAAATAAATATAACTATTTATCGCTTTATAGGGATGCTGCAAAAGCACACCACAAGACTTAATGAAATCCAGACTCCAGATACGGTCTGCAGGTTCAGATTGGCATCATGGCAGACAATTGCAGGGTCATCATCAAGATATTAAACTTCTTCCAAAGCAGATGTTTGGTGAGAACCAAGATTTTTGACTACTTGGAGGATTTGCTGATTAAATTTTCAGCAAACAAAAGCAATATGAAGCATGTGCATAGTAATTTAATAGGTTTGACCTCTCTTTTTCCACAAAGACACAAATCCTTAACTCAGTGAAGCAGACTTACCGCACTGCAGAGGAAAAAACTCCTGCCATCCACTTCATCAATTTAGTATCGTTTATGTTTTTCTATTTAGTTATCATTGTAGTTTAATGGCAATATGGATTTTTGTATGCAAAAGGATGTGGCATTCAAAAGTTTTTTTTTTCTTATTACTGTGTTTTCTCACAAGAACTGTTTTTGTTCTTGCAATAAGCCAATAATTTTTTTTCCATTTATGTTTTTTATTCAGGACAAATATAGCCGTTTCAGAAGCACCGTGCTGGAAAACATCTACCAGTGTATTGTTTTTAATAAACAATGTTAAATGGCATAATTTGAATATTTTATTTATTTCACTTATTTCAGGAGTTTCACAGCAACCTTCTCCATAAAAAAACACCACAACCTGTGTCACATTTTGCAACTAATAGCAAGAATACCAAGGGATTCTATCCCCTACTTACTTACACTCTTGTACCTGAAGGTGTTACCATGTCAGCACCAGGAAAGAGAATAAATTCAGCATAAACCACAGACCAAATCAATGGGAGTGCTATCTGTTCATGAGTTGAGGAAATCTAAATACTGCACATTTGACTGTGTGAGGTGTTGTCTAATATAGATATAATTTATTTCAGTTTTTAATTGTTTAATTTCATATATTCTGTCTTGTTAAAATACTAAGAACTGTGTGTTTGCTATTTTTCATTGTGGGATGGACTCCTTGGTGATAATATTTTGTATTTTATCCTAAATCTGAAGAGTAAATACATTTGATTTTATTCCTAATTTTCTGCTTTTCTACAGATTTGCAAGAAAATGGATCATACAAAAACCAGTTCCTTTTGATTGAAGGATTGAAGGTCACACATTACTCAGCTTATCCAGTGTTTCTTCTTCTTTTGTTGAGTTACCTGTTTATTATGGTATCCAACCTTGGACTTATTGCCCTGATATCAAAGGAGAAGGCTCTTCACAAGCCCATGTACCTTCTCTTTTGTAACCTCCCTATAACTGATGCACTTGGAGCTAATGTTGTGGTTCCTGGCTTGCTCAAAGACATTTTTTAAAAAGAATCTGAGAGGTATATTAGTTTTGCTACCTGTGTAATTCAAGCCTATGTTATTCACATGTTTAGTACAAGTGCACACACTGTATTAATGGTAATGGCTTTGACAAGTATTTGGCCATATGTAATCCCTTAAGGTACAGCACAATAATGAACCACAAAATGATTGCTAAACTGTCTTTGTTAGCATGGATAATAGCTATTGTTCAAGTGAGGATGGTGCTGAGCCTCAGTATCAGACTGTCACACTGTAGTTCAATTGTTTCAAATCCATTTTGTGACAATCCTTCTCTTTTTAAACTTTCTTGTGGGAACTTAATAGTTAATCAGGTTTATGGCTTATTTTCATCTGCTGCACTCTGGGGAACATCAATAGCATGCATTGGACTTACTTATCTAAAAATTGACATTGTCTGTATTAAGAGCAGAAACATCAGTTTGCAGAACAAGGCCATGAAAACATGCAGCACACACTTAATTGTGTACCTTATTATTCTTGGATGTGGATATACTGCTATTATTCTGCACCGTTTCCCTAATTATGCAGAATTTGGAAAAGTGGCCAGTGTCCTGTTTTATATTGTTTCCACCTCATTAAACCCTATCATATATGGAATTCAAACCAAAGAAATCAGGCTTTGGCTTCAGAGGATTCACTGGAAAAGTAAAGGGATTCCAGAAAGATGACCTCAAAATTGTTCAGTAAAATTATAAAATAATAATGCTACTTTTATACTTACTAAATGTAAATTATATATATATATGTAGGGCCTATGGGTTTATGTCTGTGTTGTACAGCTGTATGTCTAGTGTAGTTCAATTTATGTGGATTGGGTGAGGACTGCAAGCCCCTTATTCCCGGGACTGAAAATGGGCCAATCACGGCCCAGAAAACTCAATAAGCCCGCGAACGATGACAGAGGAGGGGCTTGTGTTTTTTCGTTTGGCGGTCAGTCGGAGCCAGGAGAGAGAAGCGAAAGGAGGTGCTGTGGTTTTCCAGTCCATTCTTCAGCTAGCGAGGTGCGTTCTGGAGAGGCTGGACCGAAGCAGGCTGCCCTTGCTGTTTTCCCCGGCCGGAGGACCCCAAGCGAGGCTGTGCGGAGAGAGCTTCTCCCTGTGTGATGGA
>JBBMFX010588323.1:0-13564 GCA_037832545.1 Rhabdalestes septentrionalis | reverse complement strand
CCAAGTCAAGTCTCAAGTCTCAAATGACTGAAATAAATGTATTCTAATCAGATGCTATCCAAGATAATACTGCATAGATTTTAGATTAAAGGCATGTACTGTACTATATCATCTATTAGACAGTATCAAAATTGACCAGAAGATGTACTTCAGAGGGCTATTTCAATGTACAATGTGAAAAAAATGTGAAAGCTTTTAACTTGATAAAAGTATTTTGAAATCAAATGAAATGACAAGATACATTCACAAACTTATTTGACAGCCTTTCATAAAATCTGTTCTGACAATGTTCTCAAGCCAATCATAGTGCTAAAGGCATTAAACGGGCAATTGGCTGCAAATAATGAGGAAAATAAAAAAATAAAGCAATTACAAAGTCTGCCAAAAGGTGACCAACACATTTATGCCGTGGGAACAAACCTTTAAACATTATCCTGGAAAAGGGTTTTGACAACGGAATAGTTGCATTTCAAAAACATCATGATGTGCAGTACAAAGCTAAGTGTCCATGTATCATAATGTGTATGTCTACAAAGGCTAGGAATATGGAGAACTGGGAGGAAAGAATGCAAAGCTATTACGAGGGAACACAATATAGATTGGTTTGTTACTGTCCAAGGCAAAATATAACACAGCTGAACAGAGTTATAGGCTACCAGGTGCACTGATTAACCCTATGCATTAAGGAAGAGGTAGTGAATGGAATGCCAGTATTTACTGTTAAAACAAATATTAAACAAATAAAATGGTTACATTGTGAGCAGGGCCATAGCCAGGATTTTTCAAATACCGAGGTCATTTTTTAAATCAGGTTTTCCTTTTTAACTTTTATAGCAGCAAACAGTGAACTAAACATAAGCTGAAAAAATATTGCTCTTTGAAACCTAATTTACAGTAAATGACAAAACATCAAAATAAGAGAAACGATGCAGTGTTTACAGAACCAGGATAATCTCTTGAGTAAGAAAACAAATCTCTTCTTCATTCTTAAACAAAATGGCAATTATTACCTTTTGAGGAACTCCTTATCATCCAACTGGTCTCCCTGTGAGAGGAGAGTGTGGATTACAGCAGTGTTTTATACTTTTCCTCATTAAATAAGATGTGATTCATGTGATCACTGATCAGTCCCTCATAAAGCAGAATGAGGAGCTTGTGTAGGAATTTAACACACACTGGCATGGAATGGTTGTCACACTCATAGAGATGCTGATTTAAAAATAAATTGTAATGGTCTCTTATTTTTTCCCAGAGCTGTACATGATTATATTTAAAAACAGGAACAAGAAATTGCACCTATTTTTATTTTCACAGAAATCATCAAACCTTTTCTAGACCTGAGGGTTCCTCATTGAAATATTCTAGACAGTTTATTGTTTGTACAGGTTTTTCTGGCTAATTGTTTGGAAAATATGGCTCATTTGAAAGTAAAAAATAAACGTATTTAGTGTTTGCTGAATTAGTTCACGTCATGATTAAAAATAATATAAATTGAAGTATTGGTATATGTAATCCAAATATATAAATAGGGATTTCCTAATCATGTACAGTGTACTGCTTGAGAACTGACGTGCCTTTGGTGATCTTTTGTTCACTGGGGCTTTCAGGCAGTTTGGTGCAATGAACTTCACATGATCCTGTTACTATAATGTAGTTTGTTCTAAACAGTTCAAACTATCTGAACCTGAATCTAATAGTTGTAGTCTAGTGTGTCACCTCTTTAGTCTAAATTCAGTTCAAGTTCAAGTTTATTTATACACAAAAGGCCATTCTGTGTGCTTTACAAAAACAGAATGCAAAATAAAACTAGAATAAATGTATTGAAGGAATAAAACAATACTTAAAACTAAAAGTGCAATAGATGGTATAGATTTAATTTTTCTGGAATATTTGCAGTTCAGAATCAAAACAACCTTCATTTTATCTGCGACGTCCTTATGCTCTTACTAACCGTCTTCCAGGAATACATGTTCTCCAGAATTCTTCCAACAGAAGATAACTATAAAAGGTCCATCATTCCTTTTGCTTTCTTCTAGAAAAGTCTTGCCATTTTGAAAATCTTTTCTCTTGGACTAAATTTACTGCCGAAAATTCCTCGAGGAAGTGATGAGGCACCATCTTAGACTTTTCAGCAAAGGCCGCTCCTAAAATAAAGCAGATGACTGGATTACGAGCAGCCGTCAGCCAACGTACGGCTCAGATAATGAGAAACATACACTTACAAAAGTTTGTGGATGCTGCTGTTGAATTAAGTTAAGATCACCACTGCATTAAACATGTTTAAATATGACATGTTTATTATTTATTTATGCAGTCACCATTTATTCTCTGAGTTTACCGTATTAGGAAAAAACGAAAGTTTAGGCACTTTTCTGTTGGTGCTAAATAAGACCCCCTTTGGCTGAATGTTTCAATAATCAGCTAGCACTCCTTCTTTTTTTGAAATGACTGGATTTCCTCCCAATTTTGCTTGCACAGCCTTTGTAAGATTTAGTCCCTGTTTTTTTGGTGATGCAGTTTTTGGGATGGTGAAGGCCATTTCAGAATCTTAATGGTTTGGTTCTTGAAATAGTTCAAGGTTGATTTTGATGTGTGTTTTGTATCTTTATCTTCTTCTAATATCCAGCCTCTTTTCATCTTCAGTTTATTCACTGACTCTGGAAGATCTCCACAGATTAAAATGTGATGCTGTGGTGTTTGTGATGTTTTTCCTCCAGACCTGTGAATTAATAACAGTTTCTTGATGACATTTTGGAGCATCACAGAAAAAAAGTTTATAACTTATATATTATTGTTAAAATTATAGTTTCAGATCCTCTGTCATCTGCTTAGATAAGTCTGTTCAGTTTTAATCCATCTCTCTGAAAGGTTTGCTTTGGAGATCTACACCTAACTAAGGCTTAATTAGTCACATAATAGACTTTTACATAGACTTTTACGTAAATAAAACAACATTATGTACAGAATATGTTCAGTAACATGAAGGGTGGTATCGTCTTATCACAAATCAACAAAATCCCTTAACCAGGGGTGCCTGAACTCTTGATGTACCCCTGCTGCAGCTTTCACAGAGCCAGTTTAATATTTAGTGCATTTTCCATTCTAAGGATCCAGTTATGCAACATTGGGAATGTCTACTTCACATCTGTGAGTGTTATATTGATGGAGCAATCTGCATGGTATTAAATCATGTAATGTGTTTCTTTATTTAAAATCATATTACACTAAAAGAAACATGCACTTTGGGGTTGTAGGTCTAAGAAACCAAAGCCTGTAAAGCCAGTTCCCAAACCTGCACCTAAACCTAAACTGTCCCTGTTTGATGAAGAGGACAACGCAGACAAAGACCTCTTTCAGCCTGCTGTGAAGGATGGTAGGAAAAGTTTTGGTTTAAGAAGTAAAATAGCATTCTGATGGGGTTACATATTCTCTCAAATGGCATAAAAGCACTGGCAAATCCAGTAAATATGCCAGACATATGAACCATATTACCCTATTTGACCACAGAATGCTTATCTAATAAGAACTTTTCAAAATAAAATACTAAGCTTGAAGACAGGAACTTTGTGCCACAACTAACACCAAGTCCTGTGATCTCACTGTTGCTATAGAGAACCTGAAGCTGTTTGAGGACCCTGATTTAGGTGGACGTGTCACCATAGGAGACTCTTTACTCCTCTCTAATGCCTTCCAGAAGAGCGGAGCATCTGCTGCGGCTAAACCAGATGAAGACGTGGACGAACTCTTTAGGTCAGTCTTTGATCTACTTTAATACTTTATTGGTGTCAGAAGGTGTTGAAGCCTTACTGGCTCAATGCTAATTCTAAAAGAAAGTGTTCTAAGAAATGTACTCCGCTACTTCCTGCAGGATTTACACCTGCATGCCCCTTTTATTGTTTCGTGGGTAGGTGTAAATGCAGAGCTGGGAGGCTGCTGTTTCAAACTGGAATTAATTAGAGCTGTGGCCACCAGCTGTTTTGGGTTAAATAAGACAGTGCCACTGGCTGGGCAGACTTTTAGAAAGATTCGTTTTTCAGCCTTCAGGCTTGCAGTTTTAAGAAACACCTGTGCTTTATATTGGGCACAGGCCTCATACCTTGTATTGTGAGTTTATAGAAAGTTTGGAGTACATTCTTATATTTAATTAAGTAAATTAGATTACTTTCAGGTACTTTTTTGTGTTTTTAAGCACATAGCTGTTGGATAAACACCAACGGACACCAATAAACCTCAACTCCAAACACCAGAAGTCAGTAGTTTACTATTTATGTGGCACATATATTTAACGGGCTATATTTCACTGTTGAAAAACTGTCTACCGCTCACTGGCATCCCTGAACTCCACCTCCCTTTTGGGTTAATTGTATAGGCACACAGTTGTACGATTTGTCTCCCACCATCTGCCCTATTCATCACCACCAGACTCATGTTGACCTGACAGTATTTTGGTATTTTGACCATTACACAGTCACACGGACATAACAATGGATGATTCACTGGTATGAGTGTAGTTGGACTCCAAAGAAGCTGCTAGTCTGAGATTGGTCCACAAAACTAATGATATCTGGTTAAAAGTTCTCCTGCGGCCAGACCCCGCCATTGATGGGGGACTAGATCATAGTTGTTGTAAAGTCATGCAAACTCAAATTACCCCACAGTCTGTAAATGGAACAATGTACTGCATAAGCACAACCTATTTTGAAATAATTGCCTTCAGCAGTGTTACCCCTTCACTCAGAAGTCATAAGGCGTGTTTCAACCCAGAAGGTTATTGAACAACACAATGCAGCCAGTATGAACAGAGGACATTTACAAATATCATGTCTTGAAGTCTCAAAAAAATATCTTAAAGGCACAGCAATAAAACCATTCGGTAAATATGTAGGGGATAAAGAGAGGGTTGTAAAATGATCATATAAGTCATTGTCTTGTTTGGTGTATAAATGCAAATAAATGTTGTGTGGACATCAAGAAAAAGCACTAAAATACAAGAAAAATAAAGCTTATCGGCCCATAAAGTAGTCCTGTTATAAATAATACTGATTAATACAAAATACTTGTTAAACAGCTATTAAAAAACTAAAAAGTTGTTTTATTGTAATTGAACAACAGTAAATCACTGGATGCTGTACTTAATGCTTTGTAAATGCAATAGTAGTTGGTACTGATATAAGTAACAGGTCCTGAATACCAAGTGTCTGGCGATTTACACGGGAGGTACAAGGTCATAATGTGACAAAGGTGTCCAGGTGTGGCTCTGGATGTGTCGGCACATGGTGACTGTCCCTTTCTTGACCAGGTTTTGAGAATTCAGTATCCTCTAACATAGACACCCACACTAATGAAACCAAACCTTTTTAATTTTGGTTTTATGATTTGTGCTCATAAAATAAAATATTTTCTTGACTACAAACCCTGGACAGTGAGATCATATTTTATTTTCTACAATTAGGGTGGAGGAGGATCTGGAAAAGCTTCTAGCGGTCAGTAAACCTGTCAAACCAAAACCAACCATTTCTCCAAAACCCAAACCAGCAGTGAAGACCAAGCCAGCAGTTCCTCAGAAGCCTCCTTCTCTGGCACAAGCTGGTGGGGGGGCTCCTCAGCCCACCGCTGCCAAGACCATGGATCAGCTAGACATCTTGAAGTACATCAAGCAAAATGAAGATGCTGCCAGTGAGGACCTGCAACTTTTTTAGCTTAACTTTTCAGAGACCATTGCTCAGCAATCCTGGAGCCTCACCCCTTTTCATATGGTGTTGAGAGTGGGACAGATACTAAAGAGGAATTTCTGAACAACAGTTATGTGCCGTGATGTGCTGATTATTCCTAATAACAGTAAAGATCTTCAGGTCATGGAATTCCGTTTTTTCAGCTTTCCACTGACAACCAAAGGAAGGCAGAATCCTCATTTTATGGAAATTACAATATCAACTCAATATTTTAATTGTTTAAATGATACTCTGTGAGATCATTACCGTTTCACTCAACATTTACTCAACTAATATACTGAAAATATATATTTGTATATTGCTCAACTAATTCTGACATTGTTTAAAATAATGATGACTGAAAGAAGTGTAGCACATTCTTTAATTGCATGTTCAGCTTTTTGAAGGACTTTTTGTTTTCTACCAGTGCTAATGTAGTAAACGTAATGCAAAAAGGTTCTTACACTAATGGTAAGCGTTGAACATCTCAAACAGTGATCTGCAGAAGTAATTGTTCGGTATGTTGCTGGTAAATCATACAGACCAATATTTGGGGTAGTTTTGTTTTAACAATGAACCAGAAAATATGAAAAAGAAGATTGCCTGGCAATTAAAATGACAGTAGGATTGTCAATCTTATTTGTTGTATTTTGTCAGTTTTTAGTAATTATTGATGACTTTATTTGGAACTAATAATGCTCAATCTAATCATAATAAACAGCCACAAACAGAACCAATACTACCACTACTAATAATAATATTAATATTACTAGTACAACTAATAATATTAAACAACTACTACTTCTACTAATAATAATAATAATTACAACCAGTACTACTGCCATTCATGATAATAACAATAATATAAATAAACTACTACTAATACTACTACTACTAATACTACTACTACTAATACTACTACTACTACTACTACTAATAATAATAATAATAACAATAATAATAATAACAAAACATCTATGTTTGCTTAATGGAATCCTGTCCAAACAGAGAAATATAAATATTATTGCAGTTATTATAAATATAAATGTCTGTTATCAGCCCCTGAGACTCTCTGGAAGAATCAATAACAGAGTTCCATGGAAGGGGAAGTGTATCATCTATTTGTATAGTTTACTCACAGGTTCTCTGGAATCCAGTGTGGTGACACCATTGACCGTAAGGTCTCAGCACTGGACGAAAAGATGAGCAATGTATAATGATGATGAATGTTCTACAGCTACAAGTTCAAGAGGCTTTCCACTCTGTCATGGATAAAAACTGGATAAAACAAGTTGGAGTTCTGGTCAAAACTCCACTCTTCTGGTAGAGACATGCAGTAAACCAAAACCCCCCGCATATAGTGAAAAGCCGCCTTGTTGTGGAAAAAAAGCCAAAATATGCCCCCAAATATGCTCCCAAAACACTTTCAGCAAACAATCATTCGTTCGGTTCTCAGAAAAAAAAAAATCAGCGTTGGGCTAAAACTGCAACTGCTGATCTGCGTTAAAGGGGGGGGGTTTACTTTATAGAAAAAAGGTAGAAACACAGTTATGAAATTCAAGATTATTTGTGGACATATTTAAATATGTTATGCAATTGGTATTAACCAAGGCAGAAGTTGTTAAAGCTGTGTTTTGGGTTTGTTTGCCCAGGATCATGAGTCTAGTGCTCTCGGCTGTTATCTGTGTGAATAACACACTCAGATTAGCGCCATCAGACCTCTAGGAGAACTCCTGGCCTTGTCCTCGCTGTGACACTGTTTGAACACCGAGTCACTGCTTCAGACAGTCACTAGAGGGCATTAAGGGCCAAGTAACATTCTGCTCATTTCCTCAGTTTGACAGAAGTGTCAAGAATGTTTTTATTATTCTAGTGCCTGTCGGTCTAAAATCGAAAAGAAATAAGTAACTATAGAGATACACTTACTGACTAATATAATTACGAGAAGGGCTCAGATTGAAGGAAGATGCAAGTGGGTTAAAATCAACCCCAATTGTCCAAAATATTACAAAAAAACTCACCTCAGTACAAAAGCCTTTAGGAGCCTTCTGCCAAGACACAACAGACAGGAATGACCATTTTGTTCTCTCCATTATATTGGATTTCTGAACAAAACCCATAATAGATCTAAAATAGGTATTCTCTAACTGTAATAAAACAATGTCAACCGAAAAATGTTTTTTTCAGTGTATCTAGTGTATTTATGTCCACTGTTCCTTCCAATATGTAGCAAATTTAAAAAGATTTAGGTCCATAATGTTGCTATTTTTAAAGCCCATTATTTAAAAGCCAGTTTCCTGTAAATATAAATGTGTACAGCAGCTGATGGCCTAGTGGTTTGGAAGTTTGCCCTGAGATCGGAAGGTTGTGGGTTCAAATCCTAGCACTGCTAGTGTCCTTACTGAGATTCTCTTGAGCGAGTTACCGTCCCTAAACACTGCTCCCCGGCGCCCCTCGTTGGTGGTAGCCCCCAGTTCACTTGGTGAATGGGTTAAACGAAAAGAAAGAGTTTCACACTGTTCAGACTGTGTTGACTCTAAGGGGCCACTTCACTTTACTTTATAGTTCTCATGACAACCTTCACAAAAGGAGCATCTTCCCTGAGATCTCGCATTGTAGTTCAGTTCTGATGCCCATTCTTTCATTCTTTCTCCATATTCATGTTCCATCCTAACTCTGTTCTGAAGGAAAATACAGGATGTATATGATAGGTCCCACATAGCTTGATTTTGCACCAAAAATGACCTGATGCACTTTTCTACAGAATTAAATTGAACTAGTGTGATTTGTACAATCCTCTCTCCGGAGTGTCTACACAATAAAACAGAAATTGAAATATATTCAAGTGTATATATTTATGTATGTAATTCACTTTCATATGCATTTTTTCTCCCTCAAACACCAAATTCATAATATTGGTATGAATGTCATTAATCCACTGGCACAGATTCATTGCGATAGATGTCGTTTAAAAAATAACCCCATTCTCCTGAAGGGTCCCGCCTACGTGAGTCTGATTATTGCTGTCTGGGCAGACTTGCAGTCCCAGTGGAAGAAATATCTGAAACTGAATTTTTTTTCCCTGCTTCCCCTCCATCCCACATATTCATGAGAAGTGCTGGAGTGTGGACTACCAGAAGGGGATTGATTAATTAGAGACTGTTCAAAACATGCACTCTGCTCCACATTTTTATGACAGTGTTATTTGGTGCAACGTTTTTAATGAGTTAAACCAAAAGGCTTAGCTCGGAGTGGGAGAAGCTTCCTCGAGATCTAACTGACCATGCAGCGGGTTTGTTTCTCAGGGACTGTGGTGTACATGGTGTTTATTTTTTCCTTTCTGAGTGTGCTGGACATTGACTACTGAATCTTTCCTCTCTGATAACAGTCTGTGACTCAATTATCTTGAAAACCCAAAGGTCAGTGGCCAAGTGATCATAAAGCTCTCGGGCGAAATGTCACGGCTTTAATGCAGAGGTCAACGGAGTAATGATCCTGCTCCGCCTCGTAGAAGACCATTCGTCACATGTGTGATATAAAGAGAAAGCAGGACGGTGCTCTGAGAGGTCAGGACACAGAAGGGAGGAGAAGTAGACCGGCACTGCCTTTAATGAATCACTCCTTTTATTGTATGGCCTTGGCTTCCTCTGTACAGAGTGTAAATCTGAAGGGAGGCTTTATTTCAGACACATCTCATCGAGTGTAAAACAGTTGCAGGGCCTCATTTTACAATGATTGTAGAGTAATTCAAATCTGAGGTTTAGTAAAAACTCATTTATCTGCAACAATGGTGCAGCTGTGCATAAATACATTCATCTTTATACTAAAAGACAGGAAAAAGAGCCTAAATCCTCCATATTTATTGCATTTTTATTGCACCCTCCTGCTTATATTTTTTTGTGTTTGTGCTCCAAAAACACAGTTTATAATGGGTGATTAAGCTCCCAAATCATTATGTATTTTTTCATGGCCTCTTTTAGATCTTCAAGAATTAAACAGGACTTTTTTTTTACCGTACCTTTAAGACTATGCAAAAATGTAACATACTTTATTCAAAAAAGCTTTATTGTGCTTTATTCAAAAAAAGCAGTCCGGCCCACAAGCCCATTTGTCAACATTAGTGGGTGGGGTCTTCTGCTTTAGGCATTGTAGGCCTATATTTTTGTGACATAAATTCAAGTCAAGTAGGTTATTGTCATTTCAACTATATACACACAGTACATAGTGAAACAATGTGCCTCCAGGACAATGGAGCAACACAAGAACAGAACAGATAAAAAGAAGGACACACAGGACAAAAAACAAGAGCAACAATACAATTAGACATGAGACCAAACAACATCTGCAGTGAGGATAAATACAGTATTTTGTCTTGTACTGTATTCTAGCAGCAGAGAGATGTGCAAAAATGCAGAATTAGCAATATATATGATTAATTATAGCATCAACATGACTGCAAATGGGATTGGTTGAGTGACAGGAGTGTCGGTGATGTGTGTGTGAGGGTCACAGAAAGTGACTTATTTACAGCTTAATTGTCATAAATGGACTTTATGGATTAGAAAGTTGAACATTTTGAGGTTTTACTGCATCAAAGCTGAGGAATCTGCATAAATAATTGAGGAAAATTCAGTTTTCCATGATGAAGGCCCTGAAAAAAAAATAATAGCATACTGGTAATGAAATACTTACAGTAAAAGTTTGCATTTGTTAATTGCACTCTTGGATGTTTGAACAACTGTGATGAAGTATTTCTAGGAAATGCCAGAATCAACCTAAAAGTGGGTTTTTGTCCAAGAACATTCCAACACAGCAGATGATTCATGGCTGCTGAGGTTTGTGTAGCAGCCCAGACGACTTTTGAGCTTCAGCTTGAATTCCACCACTCGCACAAGATTCACATATGGAGGCAATAACAATCAAATTAAACCATCATGAAAGCTTTCAAAATTACGCTTTCAACCTGTAGCCTTAAAAAACGAACAAAACAATTGTACTGTAACTCTAAAAATGCTAGAAATGTTTTCTGTTATTCTTATCTTAAGCACTGATTCTCTCAGTCTCTCTCTGGATGGAAAAAAAACACACATTTATTGATCAAATCTGAAGAAGAGCAGAAGCAAGTCCTCAGTGTCAGGCAGAGTTCGATTCTGGCCCCATAAAATAATCCCAGCTCAGGAAACAGATGTTACTTGGCTTTGCAGAGGGCGAGCAAACACGTGCGTTTTCCCACTCTGTCTCAGGCCTGCCTGTTCCAGCGGGGGGATTCGGGACCTCACACCAGTCTGTACCAGTTTTGTGGGCAAGAATGAAAATTAATGTCTGGTCTTATCCATGGCAGGGACTGGCACGGGGGCATTTAGACGAAACTGCACGCCCGACAGCCCAGCCTGCGTCAGTCTCGACCCAAAGCTTCTGCCTCGTATCTGTGTTTAGTGTCACATCTGTACAGGAAGAAGGGTCGTGTTTGCAGGACCTTGGACTCTGCAAAGAGGATTAAACTTTTTTAGGCTTTGACTGAGGACTGCGTGACATTTCTGAAGCACTCATCCAACTGCGCTCCTATAATATATTTTATATAATACTGTATTTAAAATGAGGGATTCCACACACAACCACACACTAGGGACTGATAACCATTCTTTCATGTGCAATATTTCTCATGCAATATTCTTTCTGGTGCATTTTTATTGTGTATTATTCAATGCTTGCCCCTACTAGGAATTATATTTATATATATAGATCTGCTGTCTGTTAAATTCCTACACAAGCACCTCATTCTGCTTTTTGAGGTACTGATTTGTGATCACCTGAATCACAAATACTAGAAAGACTTTGTAGGTGTGACTTTTATTTGGTCAAATAGCAGGTTGTGCGCTATCCAAATATTGTGTCTGGCTTTGTTTTTCTCTTCAGCTTCACTTCTGACCACAAAGATGTAACTGCAAGTTGCAAGAAATTATAATTATGGGTGGATTGTTCACTTAGAGGGCACTGTATCAGGCGAACCTCTGTTTATGTTACACTACTCAGGCATTGATTGCAGCACAGATAATGCCATCCTCAGCAGATGGGCCTCTGTCTGAGTAATGAGGGTCTGAACAAACTAAACTGGTAAAAATGGGGCTGTTTAATGAACACAGTGTTTTTACCATATTTTTAGTGTTAACAATCTCATGCAAATTATTGTTATAAGGGTAAGGAATTGACAGCCGATGCCGAGAACAGGCTGGTTGAGTTTGAAAGGTTAATGTCACAGATTACTCATCATTGACTGTCATGGGTTGTACAAAATAATAGAAACACTGCATAAAATAATAACCCTACCCTTTAACCCTTTACTCTGCCACACCTGTGGTCAGGTGCCCTTTGTAGGTCTACAATTACTGAATAAGGTGGCACCGTTTATTAGTCCCTCCACCCAGCCCAACAGTGGAAACAGGCCACCATGCAAACACCATCAACCAGATATCTAATGTGTGATAAACCTTTCAGAAAACAGCAGTTATCTGTACTTACAAAAGTAAGTGTATCAAGGCAGTGTGCACCAGATTATAAGATATTGACAGTTCTGTGCTTAGGTTTGGGCATCCCTGGTCAAATCTCACATTGCTTTGCAGTGAAAAGATGTTCACACCATCCTTGCCTGGAACAATATTAAAGATTGCAAATCTGTCACAAGTTCTAAGTGATTTAATTGTTTTAATTATTATTTTCTCAGTTGAAATATTGAAAAAAAAATGGGCTAACAAATGACCACCTTTGGCTGAAATCACAGCTTCCAAATATTTTCTGAAGGCCGCAATCGTTCTCTTCATGATGTTTTGGAATTATGAACACTTTTCTGTCAGTAATATTCATAGGGCCCAGTAATGCACATGGCGCACCGTGATTTCGCTACTGGCGCAACCCATCACTCCTATTTTGTGCGAGCGCAACATTCTTTTTTCCGGCAGAAATGTACATTGTCAAGATAGCAGATGACATTGCGCTGTGTCGGGCGTGTCACTGAAAAGAAGAGGTGTGGTGAGGCGCATAGTGCGAATTTGCTATTTTATGAGAAGTGAGTCATTTCGCCACTGACCAGAAAAAACCTGGTTAGTAATCATTTGCACTTTGTTCAAAGGCTATCATATGGACGCCTGATGCTTTGGGATATGGAAGAATTCACAATGCGCGCACACACTGCTTCTTTCATAAGCAGGAGCGAGCAGCAAAAAAACCTTTTCATGTGAAGAAAAACTTTATGGAGTCCTCGAAATATAAAATACAAATGTATATCACATACATCACACCATGATTATTTTAAAAATACATTTAATACTCGCAAAACTTAGTTGATTGGAGAAATCACTGATAATCAATAACAAGTAACTGAAATGAAGGTCATTTTAGAACCATAATCTTTTGTTTCTTGAATTTGTTCAGTGTTGATTTTGAGTCATTGTCTTTTCTCCTTCAGTTACTGTGGGGTGTTAGCTTCCAGGATTTGAAAATATTTTGTGGAATCTTTTACCCACAGCATCTTATGTTCACTAAGTGGGCAAGTTTTCCTTTACTGACAGGTTACTACTCTTTATCTCTAACAATATATTTGGACACAGTAGGCACAAGCTTCCATGCTTGTTTCATCCGACCACAGCACCCGATTCCTGTTTTATTTAAGTGTTGTATGGTATACCTCAGGTGTGGATGAGATCAAAGTTGAGGTTAACTTCTTATGACCCAGGCATGTAAATTATGCAGTAGCACATCACACTAGACCCATGCTTTACTATTCCTGTTCCACCAAAATCTCCCTGTAGGATGCGGGCAGTGATGTGGGGCTTTTCAGTAGTTCTCCATACCATCAA
>JBBMFX010588295.1:0-13566 GCA_037832545.1 Rhabdalestes septentrionalis | reverse complement strand
ATTATTAGTAGTAGTAGTAGTAGTAGTAGTAGTAGTAGTAGTAGTAGTAGTATAAATAACAATAATAAACAGCAATAAAAAATAACGACAGTAATCTTATTTGTGATTCAATAAAATGTATTACATTTCGAGCCGGATCTTTAGAATCGGTTCAAGAGTCTCGCCGCATGTATTTCCATCGGTATTTGAATCGTCTGAATCAGACATATGGTTCATTTTGAAGACTCGGTATGTGCAACTGAATCGAACTTCCCATCACTGTTAGACTTGTCCATCATTCTCAGTACAGGGGCACACACACACGCACACACACACACAGCCTGACTGAGTGACTGACAGACAGACTGACAGTAGGAGCTTCGCCTCGAGGGGAGAGAGGAGCTCGCGCTCTGGTGATCTTCAGCGCGCGCAAGTGGAATCATGCCTGCATTCCGGGGCGAGTGGAACAGAGGAACGTAAAGAGCTCCGAGACGTCCAGCCTGATCTCCCATGTTCCACATGAAGGAGGCGAAGGTAGGAGAACCGTGGCGTGCGAGAACCTTGGCACGGGCCCGTGCGCGCGCTCGCTTTCTCAATTCGTATACGCGCAAACGCGTAAACGCGCGCGCCTAGGTGACTTTAAGGTGACTTTTTCTAAACTTTGCCTAAATAAGACAGATCTAAACTGTCCAGGACTGGAGCTCCCCAGCCCCTTCAGCATCCACCAGCACGAGGAGCTGAAGTCCCCTGTGTGGTTTTCTTTCCGCTGTTCCTTTTAGATCAATGAGTGAGAATCTGTTAATGAAAGAATTTAATTAGGCACCCAGATATATTTCTTTATTTCTTTGTGTTGCTCTTTTTTTGTTTTGTTATTTAAGGCCACTGGTACATTGTGTGTGGTTATACTGGCACTGGTCAGTAAAATAGTAATATTTCACATAATAAACCCTGTACCATGTAATACCCAAAGATAATAAGGTTATTTATTAGTTAGTTTGTTAATTAGTTTATTCTACACCACTATCATAACGTCTGTGGTTATTCTAGCAGTTTTTTTAGACCAGTAATATAGTTTTTTTTTTACCGTGTTTCACATGGCAAGACTATTGCTCATTATAATATAATAATAATGACTTGATTTGGCACCTTAAATTATTTATTTATGTATTTGTTTGTCTTGTTTGACCTACATTGCACTCGTAATGTAAATTCCCCATTGAAAGACATGGCTACATAACTTTATTTTTAAATCTAATGAAAAAAATAAGCTTGAAAATGAGAGACTTGAGCCAAAGTCAATCAATCCAGAACTAACAAAACAATAAGAAAGGAACTGATAAAAGAACATAACCACTGGAACAAAAATAGAAGTGCAGACTGAGTAGATTATCCTCCTCACATGTGTGCCAGGCTGAAATATTATAGTTAGAAAATGCTTTAGAAGTACAGATATGCTTTAGAAGCCTCCAGAATGTGCTGTTTGTTTCAAAAGTCACATTTCTGAAGTCTACGTACAAAACAAAGTCTCCAGTTTGATGTTAAATGGATCGCTGTAGAGAAACTGACTGGGTGTTTTATAGTGGTGTTGGTGGTGGGATGATAGACACCAGTGTGGTCAGTGCAAATGTGGCCATTCTGTTTACTATCCAAGAAGACCAGTGGATCCACATGTGTCCTCTGACTGTGTACATGTGATGCTGATACTGGTACAGCAGCCTGTTTGCATCTCTCCCATCTGCTCTAAATGTACTGGAAAAGTGCATTCAAGACCAAATCTTAAAATCACAATAAAAAGAATAAATGCATTATTATTCCGGCTGTGCACATTTAACCATTTAATGTCAAAGCAGTGTCTGTCCTGGAGTCGGTGCTCATATATATTTACATTATTTCACGGAATAGATGAGTTAAGCCATTAGAGTATATCCTATAAATCAAACGTCCCTCTTTTAGAGGCATTGAATACTTTTCACATCTGTTTCCTTTCACTAGTATTGTGAATCATTCTGACTCAGTCTCTCTAGAATGACACCGATTCAGTCAAACCTGAATTAAGTGAAAGTATTGGTTAGATTCTCCTTCTTTGCAAAACCACGATGCTTAATTTCTCAGTTTGAGCTTTTACTCATTATAATGTGTATAAATCATGTTTTTTCTCATTTTGCCACAGATCGGTGGAAGTGCATGTGTGTTAGTCCTGCTGTTCTCTGGCCTTGTGACCTGTACTGGTGCGTTTGGGAGCCCTCTGACTGATGATGTGGCCACTATACACACACTGGTGAGACTTATTTTGGTTGAATATTACATTATTTTGCAATACATTAAGATTAACAGGGGTTTATTTTATATTAACATGACGTTACATTGCATTGACATTAACATTAACATAAATGTGGCTTATTTTAGTAGCATATAACATTATATTCTATTACCTTATATTAAGATTACCACTCCAAGTGCAGCTTATTTTACATTAACATTACATTATATTATATTTCATTGAGATTTACAGTCCAAGTGTATCTTATTTTATGTTATCCTTATATTATACTACATTACATTAACATTAGCAGTCAGAGTGGGGCTGTTTTTTACATTAACATTGCATTGTATTGCATTACATTGACATTAATAGTCCAGGTGCACTTTAGTTTATATGAACATTACATTACAGTATATTACATTAACATTAACTGTCCTGTTTTACATTATTGATCTGATCCCGACAGAAAGAAAACCTTCCAAAGGATTACAAAATTCCTGTGCGTTACATTTCCAAAGGAGTGGTGAGTGTGACACATCTGATTAATTGTGCTAACATGAGTTGGAGCCTAAGTGTGTCATGATGCTACCTGCAGTTTTTCGCTGGCAGTTTTGACCGCGTGCTTGTTTGCTGCATCAGAATGTTGCAACAATGACAGTATTATATTTACTGTCAGATATCATCTTAACTACATGCCAGTGTGGCCACAAAATTGCTTCTCATGGGCCCCTTCCCATGTTTTTCTCCTCTGCTGCTGTTCCAGGGAGGTGCGTGCTGGCTTCATCTGAGCCTGTACCCAGTGGAGATCAGTTTAAAGGCCTTAGCCCTCAAGTTCGGCAACCTGTCGTCCAACCGGGAAAACATCACCATCTTTATCACCATGCTGCAAGGGCTTCGATACACCATCGACAATGAGGACCTGGTAATTCATTTATTATTTCCCTCATTCTGCAGCATCAAGAACCCTCCCTGTGGACTTTATTGTCCTTTTCTGATGGTCAGCAGTGTCTAACCTGAAATTATTCGCTATTCTGGACCAGAATCAGAAAGATTTATCGATCTCAGAGAAAATTGCTTATGTTACACACTTACAAAGACAAAAGCAATCCACAAGTCTAAATAAACACTTTATATGAAATACAAAATGCTATGTACACTGGGAAATTAATGCTGCAGATAAGTAACAAACAGTTAAATGAATTACTAGTTACACCAAATGTGGTTAGGAGTGTTATTGCATGTAATTGAGATCCATATTAGATCAGTAATATTGACATAAGTATTGATTTCATATAATCAGACTATTGCACATGAGGAAATCATGTGATTTGGCACCCGAAGTTATTGTATCATAGCACACTAAACAGACACCTACCAACTTTTTATAGCTTTATAACTTCAAACATTATGGTTACCAGTAATGGGATTGTTCCAGGACTACACAGCATTCAGAATTTAAATCTTCAACGGAAAGAACTAGGCTTGATCCCTGACCCATTATGTCTTTAGGCAGTTTAGCTGTTTTATTTATTTCTATGAACTTGTTCCAGGAAAGCAATCCTTAAATGCTTGTGTATTTGATGATTGCATAACATATTGGCCTGTTTTCTTGTTTTTGATTCAATGCAGTCTATTGTTTATGCTCCTATTGAGAGTGTCCCAGTAGAATTCTTTATATCTTTTCCCAGGAGGCAACGATGCAGGCCTTCAGGTGCCATTACCGGAGCGTGCGATGGTCCACCGGACGCTATTTTGACCACGTCAAAGAGGTGCTCGTCGCGTTTGCCTCGGCACCCAGCCAGTTTCATTGCACCCCTCCCCCCTGCCCTACGGCCCCGCCCATGACACCAGGTGAGTCTTGCATGTACGCACGCACTCACAGAATGTGCACACACACACAGACCAAGCCAGTTTAATGGCAAACACACCCAGCTTTAAATAGAGGCTTGGGTGACAATGATCACGTAAACGCATCACTATCATTGGCGCATTGTGCCTCCTGCCCTTACCTGACTCCACTATCTCTGAAAATGCGGTTGTGTCTTGACAGGTCAACGTAGACAGAAGCATGTGATTGACGGAGCGGTGCCCGGCCTCTTGGCGCTGCTCGTCATCCCCTGTGTTGCCACGCTGGCACTCGCTCTCAGAACAGTTAAGCTTCCCACTTCTGCGTTACGCAGCAGTATGTAGGTGTAACGAGAAAGTTATGCACTAAACAGCTTGGAGGTCAGCGCCTGTTTTCTCATTCTTGTAGGTGCTTTGTCGGCGAGTTTGCTGGAAGGACAGGACAAGTGAAAGAAACAGCCGTGATTCAGAGACACAATGTGACCCTGAGGACGGTAGCAGGGCTACACATAATGACCCTGAATCATCTTACCTCAACCAACAGTGCAGGTATGGTCTCTTTCAGACAGGCCACGTTAAAAGCGAATGCTTTGAGTAACAACAAACCAAGTGTTTGTTATCTGTGTTGTAAGCAAGACCTGACAGATGCCTCCCTTTGATTCCTGTTGTTTCCCCTCAGGGCGCAGCAGGATACTTTGGGGTCTGAAGACACAGCAGTTTAATCCAGCACACCTGTGGGAGTGGAACCGAGCTAAAGCGTTTGTTTTCAGCCTCTGAAATCATCAAGTGCATAAAGAAGGAACTCTAATGTCCTGTTTGTACATGGCTCTGTGTTTTTTTTGTTGTTTTTTTTTTAGCAGAGCAAGGACATTGGTACATGAACGGAAAATGCACGGGACCCTTACCGAGTGAGAACATCGTCTTTGTTGGCTGATATAATCACGCATACTCTAATTACCCTTTGAGCTGAAACAGTTAGCCGTAACGCGAGCTCCACAATGAATAACACAGCAAGAATCTCAACATCTCAAGGCCCCAGCGCTGGACTATATGGCCCCCGAATGATAAATGAATCTGTGTTTCTGAAGAATGCATAGAGGATGGCATCTTTGAAAACAGGCTGGTTCAGCCTGGTGGAAGGCTTTGGTGAGCCAGGGGCTTCTCCGGGACAGGAAGTGCGGATCTTTTTGAAGAGGCACGTCCGCTAGGATGCCCGCGGCAGGTCCGTCCCTTTGAGGCCAGCGGCTGGGACTGCAGGCCTCGGCTTTGGAGGATAAATGGCTTTTTTGTATGCGGTGCTGTCCGGCATGGTTGGCTCGGGGCTCAGTCTGTGTTGCAGCGAAAGACTGCCTCAGAACAGAGAGCGCGCTTGTCCTGAGATATGTGCGGTTGAGTCCACTTGACAGCAGCCCCCCAAGACTGGCAGGGGGATTTCAGCTCATTCAGTTTTATGTTGGATTTGTGTGGTGACAGGCCTGAAGACCCACTTTGGGAGATGTAGGTCCGAGATGTTGAGTGTAGTCGTGGATTCACAGAGGGTTCGGGATGTGTTTGTGCATGTGGGAGGGTGAAGGAGTGATTGAAGGTTATTGCACATGAGATACTAATACTTCTAGGGCTATAGGATGTTCTATAATAATAATAATAATAATGCATTTTTTTTATAGAGCGCTTTTAAAGATACTCAAAGTCGTTTTACAGTCAAAGCCTACACTGGCATAACTATTCGGTTTACACATCCATTTAATGGTAGATACAGAGTGGTTATAATAATGGTAAATGATTAAATTATAAATAATCCTGTGACTGAATTAGAAGCCTTAGGCTCAAAGGGTTCAGTTGTACAGCTTGTGTGCAACTGTGCGTAATTTGGGGACATCACAGGTCACCATTGGCCCCAACATTCATTCAGAAGCTCCGCGTTTGTCCATGAACCCGGAATCCATTCATGCTCAAAAATATCCCCATATTCATGCTGTGCCCCCCATCCACAATTAGAAAAGTGTAAGATCTCTCCGCCACTGGGTTTGAGTCAGTGAAGCGTCCTGGTAGCCACCGTCCCAACATCCGTCCCTACATCCGATTAACTCTGTCGCTAACAAACACACTTAACTGTCCAGAAACAATCCCACAGACATCAGTGACGGGAGGAGAAAGAGCTGCTTGTTTTCATGACAATAAGCAGAGAGTCAGAGAGCATGAGAATTGAGGTCACATGATAAAGATGTCACACCAACATGAGTCATATTCTATAATTTAATCCTCAGTTTGTGTCTGTCGCTGCCTCTGATGATGGTTTTACTCCCAGTTGTTGGAAGCTTACAATATGTAGGAATACATTAATATCTCAGGACATGATGAGCTGCTACATGGTTTACATTGTTAGTTTTGACAGTAATCCTCTATTCAAAACGTTTCATTGACTAGGTGTTAATGGGACATTCCATTGAGTTTTTTAATTAAATAATTAAGATAGTGTTCACATTGGCCTGTTATAAAGTGCTCCTTTCTAGAGAAACTTGGAAATATAAAAAAAACAGCCTAAATGTAGTTTTGACAGGATTTTGACCCTAAAAATATGTTTTAGAATTCATTCTTGGCAGAAGTATACATGAAGGGTATATTTAGGCAAAATAGTCCAGAGTATTAAAAAAAATCATTATAGTCCCTTCATAAGCATTACAAAAACATAGATAACTGTCACCATCACTGTGTGTATTTAGTTTTTATACTAAACTATTGGGGTGTATTAAGCTTTCCAAAAGTGGGGGATCCCATCCCCCCGTGTGCTACGCCCCTTCTAAACCATGTAACAAGGAGCTAGTCTTTGGCTTTGTTTACAACTGCAATATTGAATTATCTGTAAAACTGTACACGTTATGATGGAAACGTCTTTTTCCATCACCATAAAAATCCAATAGTATTTTTTCCTTTATGTTTGGAAAGCACCCAGCACACGTCTCCAAGCTTTCAGTGGGTCAGTCTTTGTATTAGAAAGCAGAGAATCTCTCAGGTTTAGGTGGAGGAAGTCTGCAGATCCCCCCCAATAACTCATCCACTTGCTCTCCCGCGAGCCATCAATGCGAGCGCTGTGCTGAACTGTCGCAAGGCCCGACCTCCCGCTCACAATATATGAGGTCAGTAATGGAAGACTGGCTATCATCAACCGCAGCGCGACTTTAACAAAGACTCCTCTCATCCGCGCAGACTCGCCGCTTTTTATGGTGGAGAGAGTGTCATTACTCATACTTTCGGTGAAGCCCACTCTCCGCTCAGCAATTCAGCGGCGAACAGCAGCGCTACACAAGAACGGCGCGCACACACACACCCCGCTCCCTCACACGCCAGACACCGACAATCAGAAACGTATGATGGGCCTCAGCCCCGCACCTCTTGAGTCAGGCTGTAATGCTGAGTCGGGGAAAAACTCTGTGACTCAAAGAAACCCATCTGCCGTCGCCACGTCATTTCTAAGCATCTAAAAGGGTGAAGGGCGCATGTGCTTTGCAACATAATTATTTATTCTTTATGAACGAAAGTGGAGAAAGTGTAAACATGTAAACCAGCTGACTCACAGAGGAGTGACAAATTAAGGCCTAATGTGGAGTCTTCAGTAAGGTGTTGGACCACCATGAGACATCAGAAATGGCTTAACAGGTTCTATAATCTAGTATTAATTGATTCTGCAAGTCTGTGGAGCTGTACTGGAGGGATGGGTCATCGGTCTTAGAGAAGATTTGCTCTCAGGTGGTGTTTTGATGATGGTAGTGGAAGGTTCGCTTTAATACGACGGCCCAAAATTTGTGTTCAGCTATTTGCTGCCATTTTTTCTCTAAAGTGTGCATTCAAGTGTGGTGCTTGTCTATTAAATGAGTGTATGTCAATGAGGGACATAACTGGATGATCAAAAAGAACAACCTTCCACAACTAGGAGAAAAGGATATTGCAGTAGGGCAGCAGTGAAAATACTCCTCATTAAATAATGAATTATCATCTGAGAGGTCAGTGGTCTAAAAGCAACAGGCACTGGTCTACAGGGGAGTGGAGAACCGTGACATGGTCAGATGAATCATCCTTTACTAATAAGAAAAGACGAGTGCAGGTTGGATTGTTTTCCCCCTATAGTGAGAGTGTCTGTTGGCTCTGTTATGCTGGTGGTGATTTTGCTGCTCTTGTAGGGGTCATTGCAAAACAAGTCATTCTAACTGATCACCCGATGATGAACGGTTCTGTCCGGATGGGAGTGACAGTGTCCCCATCACAGGGGGTCACTGAATAGTCTGCATTAGAATGAAAATTATGTCAATTTTTATGCTACCAGAAATCGACCCAGTTGAGCACCTGTTTTAGAATGACCCCCACTACAGTATGTGGTCAAAAGTATTGGGACGCATTACACTAATGGAGATGCAGTGACATTGCATTTAAAAACATAGACTTTAATGTGGAAGGCTTTTTCTTGGAAGGCTGTCCACAAGATTTTGGTGTTTCTGTGAGAATTTGTGTCCATTCATTCTGTAGAGCATTTCTGAAGTCAGACACTGATGTTGGATGAGAAGGTCTGGCTCACAATCTCCGTTCCATTTTGTCTCGCTTTGTGTAGAGGGACGCATTCATGCTGGGATAGAAAAGATTCTTTCCCAAACTGGGTTGGAAGCATGGCACTGTCCAAAAATATCTCGGCCTGCTTAAGCATTAAGATTGACCTTCACTGGAAGTAAGGGGTCGAGACAAAACCCAATACAGGTGTCCCAATACATTTGTCTATATAGTGTATCATCGAAACACCAGTTGAGGGGATTTCTTTTGAACCAATGGTGGTACAGTTACACAGACTATGCCAAGGCAGACCTTACAGCTATTCTGATGGATGACGGTGTCCCACAAAGACACTTTATATTGTTTTATATTTTTAATTTGACAGTAGGTTGTTTTACCTTTCGGTTGGGACCAATACCGAGTGTACAAACTCCTCACCTTCATCTTTCTTCATCATGGACAGTATTTATTTTCACGGAAACTTGACTTTATACAGTATTATAATGTATTTTTAACTGTAAAATCAATTTTAATATCCACACGTCTGTACTAAGGGGTTGTTCTGCAAAGCTGGATGTTTTACTGTCAGATATATTTGAGCTGAAACCAAAGCTGAATTTAGTGCTTTTTTAAATTATACCTCTAGTTATTTTTTTTACCTCACTAACACAGATTTATATACACTCTAGTCAAAAGGTGTCAATCTTATACAGTATTTGTCAACTAATAAAGCAATAATATTTAAAGTAAATAAAATAACGATTTAAAGAAACCTTCAAATCCTCCAGGGTTTTTTTGTATAATGAATGAATGTGTGTCTGCCTGAAAGAAATCATTTAGACAGAATATCAGTGGACTGAAATGAAAACTACAGTCGTGACCCTTTCCAAGTCAAATGAAAACCCAGACCTTGTGGTTGCTAAACATCATTAAACACTAAAATAATCAGTACGGCATTTTGTAAATGAACAACCTGAGGCATTTTTTGCAGTAAATCAAGCCATCAAGTCAATCAAATAACCCTCTTGGTCTAGTATGTATCATAATTAGTCCTAGAGTCATAATTTTGAACATAGCCCTGGTTATAAATGCCGCTGTTAGTCTGTGGGTAGTCTAGATCATTTCTGGTTTGGTATTGCTGGTCTTGAAACTGGTCATAGCTCTGATCAAAGTATTCTTGATCGTATGTGTTTTCATGTTCAGGGTCATAGATGTGCCTGGTGGGCTCGGGGTGGTGGGGGTGCTGCTGGTACTGATGCTGATCGTAAGTCTGTCCTGAATCCTCTTGAGCGTAAACGCTGGGGTGTTGCTGGCCATAGAAATGATGACTGACCTCAAGGTCGTGATCTGTGTGTGGTTGATCTTCAGAATAACTCTGTCCAGCATATTCCTGATCATAAAAATCTTGAGGCTGCTGCATGTAAGCCTCGTGGTGCTGGTAGTACTCCTGATCGCTCTGAGGAAGCTCAGGTTCTGGTGCAGGGTTCTCCTCCTGCTCTTGGAGCAGCTTCCTGGAGAGACGATCTTTAATCTTAATCCCGATGTTCCGATAGATGTAAACTCCCAGAGTGAACTGTAGGATCTGAACAAGGAGGGAAAAAATGATGATATACATGAATGGCTCCTTTAAGAACCTGTTTTGTTTGGTCAGAATCTTAAGTCTATCACTTGGTACGGATGTAAATCTATCACCTATAACTGTTCGTAAATTATGATTGATGCGCCTCTCAGCCAATCATAATTCAGCGGTCGCTTCTAAATGTTCCTACAACAGACGAGGAAAAAAAGAGATACTGAGGAATATTTGGATCAAAGGCATCCTGTGCCCTGATCAACTTGTCTTTATTTCATTCCTGAAGCTGAAGAACATTTGGATTAATGACGACCTCATTTTAAAATACGATTATTATTATTATTATTATAAATCACAAATTTGGATTTTTTTTTCTTCTCCTGTAATTGAACTGGTTTTGAGATAAGAGGTTTTGTTCTGGCAGCGATGACATGCTGCCAGGTAGCTTAAAGTTTGACAGACTTACTAACAACAAAGGGAGGTGGGACATTCTGAGACAAGTCTGGTCGAATAAGATTCTTTAGGAAATTATTTAATGAACGTTGTGATCATCATATTTCAGTTTGGTTTGATTTGTAGGTACAATGCTGAATGACTAGTTATACCCTGAATAGACCAACGGGAGTGGAGGAACTGTTAACACCCTGGAATTACTGGTAAAGGATACACCAGTAGACTTTTTGAGCTAAATGAGTGTCTGTTAAACATTAAATATGATTCATTCCAAGACACAGATTACAACAGGCAGTTCAGAGACGACATGATGCCCCTTTTTCATTTTTAATACCAATACTGACCCTTGAGTAGAAAGTCATACAGATACAGATCCAAGATTGTGTCTTTAATAGCCACTTGGAATTAAAAGTAGCTCAAACTACTCAAACACTCCACATGTGGGTGCTATCTCTAACCCAGTCGAGTTCAGGTGCATTTTTTATGAAGTTCTTTCACTTTCACTCTCACATTTTCTCTCTGGGTCGTTTAATTACCTGAATGGCTATGAGTCCTAAGTCCATGCCCACGATCACAAGCACGTTCTGTTCGAACCAGTCTTTTAGTTTCACCCCACAGCCCTGCGCCGCAAAACACAACAACACAGCGGTGAGACGCATTAGATCATACAGTTCACATTTTCCACACACCACAAGGCAAAATACCATTTTTCTTCTGCATTGTCACTCTGCAGACACGAAACATGCATCTACGTTTCTATTCTTCTACTTCTTGAACACAGCAGCTGTTCTTTGCATTGTGTGAAGTTTTCATAATGAACAGACTAACATGGAACGTTTTTTTGCCTTTTTATATAAAGTTATCATTTTGGAGATACATGTTTTTGGTTGTTTTTTTGTTTTGTTTTGGACAGCACCAATATTTTATCTTTTATCTTATTACATCTGTGCACCATTGTGCCCCTAAAAAAGTCCTAGTTCGATTTAACATTATTTCATATCCCTTAAAAAACAGTTTTGTTACTGAGCCTTAATATTCATACGCAAAGTCGTAGGTGCCTGCAAACATACTGTTTATAACTGTTAAGGTGAGCATATTTATACTAAATATACTAAACAAAACTAGTCCACCGACTCACAAAATATAAACAACTTTCAACAAACGAATCAAATCACACGTTTTACTGATACTTTGTACTGTTTTCTTGTTTGATTGCATTAATTCTACTGTTATTGTAAGGCCTTTCAAGAAGAAAATGTATCACACGCTGAGAAAAATGGCTTTAAACAATCTTAATATATTAGGAGCCAGAGACTTTTGCACAGTACTGCATATGTAGTTCAGTCTTGAATTGCCTTGTGACGCCTCCTACAAACATCAGCACAAATGGTCGGGGCAAAACTACTCTAGACTGTATAGGCATATATATGTAAATGTATTTGTGACATCACAAATACAACAAACAAGATATTTTGTACAGACTGAAGAGAGAATGTTACATTTTTACATTTTAACACTTTACATGAAATATAAATTAATCATATGCTCACACTTTGAAGTTTTCATGAACAGACTAACATTGAAAGTTGAAAAAGTTTTTTTTCCTCTTATGATGAGTTATGAGTTTGGAGATACAGATATTTTTTACATGGACAGATTGAGGAGAGAATGGCACATTTTGACATTTTAACAGTGTTCACATGCTGCTTCAGCTCTTTTATTTAAAAGAAGTGAAGTAATTTCCTCTTTGCATGATGTGAGCCTTTAAAAGCAGCAGGGAAGTGTGTGTGAGTGCTTAAGCTGGGATCTAATGTTATAAAGCCAGGGGCATCGGAATTATTTTTAATGTGAGATTGACGCATCAGTACACGTGTGGGGGCGAGGTTTGGGGTTTTGGGCCGGGGTTGGGGTTGAGTTGGTGGATGGGTGGGTGGGTTGCTGATTCAAGATTCAACAGCACTGGGTGAACTAATATTTGATGTTAAATATGGGGGGGGTCCAAATGAATAATTATGAAATGTAAATGGCAGTGACGCCCATACATAAAACCATCACACTGAGTGTCCCAGTACCGTTGTGTAGATGTCTGAGCCGTTTCCGAAGGGGTGGCTCTCATTGGGCAGGAACAGGGGGCAGCTACTATTGAAGCAGGAGCAGGGGTACACGTCGGACATGTTGAGCGTCTGAATGAGTCCGTTCGTCTGCCAGTCACTGGCGCTCTTTCTGCCACAGCACTTTGCCTGCGGGAAAACACACTCCAGTATATCCCAATGATAAAAGCCAGCAGTGCTTTTATAAAACCTGTAAACTGATTTCAGGTGTGTTACTAACATTCGTTAATCAGGGTTAATTATTAAACTTTGGTCTGTATGACTCAGCAGTCATTACATAACCAAACCCCTTAATTTTACCCCTTAAAATGAACGTATTTACCTTAATTTCCTGAAAAGTACATAGGTTAAGGTGATTAAGGGGTAAAACTCCTGAATTTTCCCTTACATTTTAAAATTTGCCCCTTAAATAAACGAACCTCCTGAAAAAAATGCCATATGTTTAGGATTAAAGGGTTTCACACTCATATGTTTAAAACTAAATTTAAGGTATCAGTTTACAAATTTATGGGCACCTAATTTAAATGAAGGTGTTTGGCATATTGTCAGCGGTAAATTAAGGTAGAGTTAAGCACATTTTAAAGCGATAGTTCACCCAAAAATGAAAATTTGATGTTCATTTGCTTACCCCCAGGGCATCCAAGATAGCCCGAGACAGTTTGGACATGGTTGTCTATCAGAGGTAAAAAATGATATAAATACTGTTCAGTTTCTCACAAAAAACGATCTTAAGACATCAATGTGTCGTCACGAGCCACAGGGTGTAATTTGGATTTGTCTGTGAATGTTTTTTTTACTTTGAA
>JBBMFX010588276.1:0-13566 GCA_037832545.1 Rhabdalestes septentrionalis | reverse complement strand
CAACACCCCCACTTTTGCTAAAATGTGATTCCATCCCCCCCACTTGTGTCAGATTATATTGTATTAATTAGATTAAATTGTATTTATAATTTGGCATTCCTGTCTCAGAACCCCCCCACTTTTGAAAAGCTTGATTCGCCCCTGGACTGAGGGCTGCTATGGAAGCTATAAATGCAATAGTTGCCCAGGTCAGTTAGTTAGAAATAGTTAATTTACCTTTCAACATATTATAAAAAAAACATAAAGGCCTGCTGTTGATTATAAACATTAGACAACAGTCTCCACACTTCTAAAAAAAACATCACTGATAGAAGCACGCGATCTGGGAGTAGCCACGCATCGGGCAGCACTGACACAAGGCCACACAGGCAGTCACGTAGCCTCTACAAAACACACACACACACACACACACACACACTGACACAAGGCCAGACAGACAGCCACGTAGCCTCTACAAAACACAAATGCAAGACCCAGCAAACATCGATCACCAATTCATCTGCTTAGTAGGGCAGTGAAATAACCAAAAGGCTTACCGTTAGAAGAGTATTTTAACTCGAAACTGATTCTGCAGCTCAACAGACACAGACGTTGAAATCAAATGTATCAAGTTTTCTCAGCGACCAATAAGCATTGACCGAACCTAACGAGTTATGAAAGCACAACCAAAATTACACGACCTCCCGTTTATTTCTTTTATATTAATGAAGTTACAGTTTGCACAGTTAAAATACTAATTTTAAAATGTGAAAAGCAGTAGGCTAACTTAATGGGAATTTTTTTGGCCTGTGCTAGGGGGGCACCAATGACTGCTAGGGCCCCTTGCCGCCGATACTGCATACCCCGCCCAATACCCAAACCCCACCCCATGCGTCCCCCTCATATTAAAAATGCTTCTGACTCCCCTGCACACAAGGATACCTCAAAGGTGCTTAGCAGTCTTGAGAATCGAACCTTTAAAAAAGAAAACTCTTTTAAAAATTTGGAAAAAGTCCTTCTGGTGATGTTTCTTAAAGGTCAGAGGAGCCCCTTTTAAAGCCTAGGGGGAAAAAAAACATCATAAAAATAAAAATAAGAAATATATACAAGAAAAAAACCTACTGATGGTATTTTTTGAAGAGAAATGTTTGAAGGTTTGGTGTGTTTTGCTCGTGAGTATGGCTGTGATTTTTTTATTAGCTGGTGAATGTAAACTGAAGCAAATAGATAATATAGATAAAATAGAAAATATTTTATAATTATTAGTAACTGGCTTACAATTCAATATTGGAATGGAAGAATGGACTCAAATGATAGAAAAGACAAGCCATAAACTCCAACAATGGGATCCAGCAAGAAACACAAACACATATCATTCATCATTCTTTAAACAGTTTGACTTCGGACTAAGTAGGATTTTTGTAGCTTGTCAACAGTACCTATAAAAAGTGAATTTTTGGGCGGAGCCTAGATGGCCAATTTTGTATGCATTATATTTGCATTATGTTATAATATACTGGTTCAAATCTGTTGGAGTTCAGGAGCTCTGGTCTGAAATGTCCTCTAACTGGCCGCTCACTGGAATGTCAAAAAAAAGTTCATTTACATAAGCAGTGATTTCACCAAAGACCCAATGGAAAAAAAGACAAAGAGAGAAAGACAAAACACACACACACTACCACACACACACGCAGACATGCACAAAAGACACAGTGAGCACAATGGAAAGTCTGGCGAATGAGTGGAGGAATTAAATGTCAGGCGAAATGCCATCAGTTGTAATCTCCACTTGGAAAAAAAAATACAGACCAGCCTTATAGACTGTGAGAGAAAAGACATACAATTTTACTTTTTGGGGGGAGGGGGGGAGTTGGTGTCACCAATCATTGCAGCTGCATGTTTTGTTAATTTTCTGGGTGTTATTAAGTACACATCACCTATAGTTAGCACAGTTATGGATGGCTTTTAGCAAATGTATATATGTAGAATAATCGCGATTAATCACGTTTTTCTGTGCTTAATTCATTGCATTGTTATATTTAAAATTGTAGTGTGCACTTTTATTTTTTCAAGTATTTCTACATGAAAAAGTGCAAATATATTTGTTTGTAAACACTTTAAACAAATAAGGACCTCTTGCAGCTTGCAGTGCTCACTTTAACATGTTTGCTGATTTACATTTCTGTAAACCTTAAAATCAAATATTAAACCTTGTCACTGCAGGGCATTCATGTTTATCTATTTGTTATAGAAAAACAAGTTCCCCTCAGAGTCCAGAGCATGGGGTGAGGAACCATTTTAATAGTTGCAACAGGGCAACAACTCTTTATGAAAGTCTATGTATTTGAATGCAGCGTCATTAATGTCTCTGTTGGTGTAATTGTCAGGTGTCCCAATACTTTTGTCCATGCAGCACTTTGGGTCTTGGCCGATTTTCAGGGGGTTCAGCGTCTCATTACTTTTGTCCACATTGTATGGACAAAGTACTGGACATATAATATGGACAAAAGTAATGTTGACATTTCATATGACCCCGGGCACAAAAATGTGACAAAAATAAACTTTTGCAAATGCACAATAAAATAATTGTTGGTGTTTAGTAAATAATATCATTAATAATATAATATTATCATGTGTGCGCAGGACCAACATGTATATAGCCAATAGATTTGAACAATAACTGAGATGTAGAGCTTAATGTGCACTCCAAACTACATTGGCTACATTTTGTTATTATTAATTGTAAATGGAAAACACTTTCATTGACTGCTTTGATAGATATTGAGTGTGTGTGTCATGTTTGTTGGCTGAGCCAAAGAGGCTGACACACTTGCAGGAGACTTTTGTACAACTTTAATTAGACACTGACAGGAAAATATACAAAGGAAACCACTGGGTCCCACTGGGCCTATATCACAGCTCATCAAACATCCACAAGCTCACAGATCAGACTCAGAGATGATTTGAGGGTGAATCCTTCAGTGTGAAGGGTTTAATGTATCCTCTGCCCTGATGGAGAGCACTGGCCTTCCACTCAAATTGATCTTGAATACAGCATCATTTGGGTACAGCTTGATGGCTAACTGGAACTGACAGACAGATGGACAGACGTAACATTCTGCCAGTCCGTTCCCTTTTCTTGGCTTTTTGTAAAGTACTATCTTTCCTCTGTTTTCTTGTCTGATCCATTGTCTACATTCTCTTTTATTCAAGTTTAGTTTGGACCAGGCCCGGCAGTGACCAGTGCAGTTTCCTTACACCTCCAAGGTTGGGGGGTCAGAATCTGGGTCCTGGCCTTGAGTGTGTTAACCCTTTAAGTGCCTTTTTTTTTTTTATATACTGGATTTTTACATCAACATTTCAAAAGCTTGTGGCTTAAAAGGGGTTAAACCTTTAAGCGCCAAAGTCATAGGATTGCGACAATCCGTATTCATGACTAAAACAGACTGCATTTACAAATATCGTGCAATGTAGCATTTGTATTCACTAGCACTAGTTAGCAGACATGTAGTACTTTGATTCAAGATGAAAATTTCACAGAGCTGAGCGTCCTTGCGCCACAAGCAGCCGCGATCGGCGTGTGAGAAGGGAGTCCCGGCGCCTCCCTCTTGGAGCACAAATTTCTCGCGTGTCTCTCCCGGTACAAAAGGCAAATCTTCCCCTTCAGATTCATATCATTCGCAGGACATCTTCAACGGACAACATTTTTTATTAGCCATTTGGCGTTTTTTTTTCCACAAATCCCACACGCAGAAAAGCATTCTTTTTTTTTGTCATCTTGAAATTGTCATCTTGAATCTAAGTACTACATGTCTGCCAGCTAATGGTAGGGAATACAAATACTACATTACAGGATATTTGTAACTAAAATCTGTTTGATGACGTCTTGATAGGATAATATAGCAATATTTTACTACTTTCTTCTGTTTTATTGTTGGTTTCCTCTTTCCTGATCATAATGAATGAGGACAAAAAGACAAAAAGACAAAAAGAAAGAAAATAACTTCCCAACATCAGTTCAATATCAGCTGTTTCCTGAATATAATAATATCATCTCACAATCTAAATGTGACACTTCACAGTTAGATAGGACTTTCCAATGAACCATCATGTAACGTAATAGCCCCTGGCGATACAGAGTTATTAGACAAAACATTTATGCCTATCCCAGGTGTCCCATCGCGTTTGTCCAAGGTGAACATTTAGATTTAAGATTGTTCTAAACGATGAAAAAATAAACTCTTTAAATTTGTTCAGCTGTTTATACAAACAGCACCCCCATAAGTGTTCAGCAGGAAAACAGGTAAACAGCATAGAGCAGCGAGGATGTGAAGCATCTCAATGGCGTTGACTGTATTTATTTAATGTATGCATTGCACATAAAATACCACCGAATTTTTACCATGCGAATATTCTGTGGAGTAAAAAAAAATTAAGCTGCATAAACACATTATAACAAGATATTGCACTTAAAAATAAAGATAAGCAGCCGGTTGTTTCAAGCAGCAATGTAATAAAGAATCGGTGATACAACACGACATCAAATATAGCAGTTAAAACCTGTAAATGCAATTTGATTAAAAAGAAATGGAAGAATCTGTAGAGCCTGTTTAGTCTTTTGTAATAACCAGTTCCAACACTGTCCAGGACAGGCCAAAAAAATATTTGTCAAGCGTACACAGTCCAGTGGACTCATCCCAAGTGAGTCGTTTTCTCTGATATCGATGACCAGGTCAACAGCAGCTCCAGCACTCAGCTGTAAAGGTGAAGCTGTAAATGAAAAGAGAGAGAGAGAGAGAGAGAGAGAGAGAGAGAGAGAGAGAGAGAGAGAGAGAGAGAGAGAGAGATGGATCACTGCACATCAGCTGGTTTAACGGGGATCTGATTGATCTGCCTAAATGAGTTTACCAGGCCTGATTCGATATGATGCCTGTTTGATTGATGGCCCAGCGTGGACAGTTTTACTGTACTGATGAATGACTTCAGTATCAGTTTGGAACTGATGGTGTGTGAGGGTGCAGTATTATAGTATTAGTGTAGCAATCATGATTCAGCTTGAAACTTTTGGCGCCCTGCTGCATTCTGCGCCAGCAGAGCATGATGACTACATGGACTCTTTTTAAATGGGTTTTATGTTGAAGGCCATTGATTGGCAACACCTGAAGTAACTGTCTGATCATCTCCGCTCACAGATGCTTCCATATATATTTATTTTTTAACAAAAATTGCTTTATAAATAAGGATGGCCAATCACAACAGTGGTCCTTTGTATGTGATAGAGGTCATTTACATTAGTAATTAGATATAAATTACTGATCTGTAAGATTTATACCTGACATTTGTGTATATAGTGTAATATATTTTATGCTGAGTTTTTATGGGATTTATTTACAAGTTATGGTTCTTGTCTCTGTGTGTCTGTGTAGTCGTAACGTAAGCAGTTTCCTTCAGCATCAATATCGTTTTCTGATTTTGATTCTGGTATCATCAATCTTAAAGGCAGTAACAAAAACCGCCTTTTTGATGGTAAATTTGGGAAAATTGTTACTTTCAATGTATTTTTAGCTTGTAATGTGACTCTAATGTAATAAGTGAACCCAAAGTGGGAAAATGAAACAGAAAAATTGTAGGATGATTTGTGTTCAAAATGAGGCTCAGACGTTGATAGGTCACAATAAACAATGCATTCACATATATTTCTTTTAATTAACTGAGCAGTAGATATAGAAATGTGCCCTTTTGTAGCAAATGTTGCTTAATGATAAAATTGTAAACTCAAAAATAAACAAATAGATTAATAAACAAACTAATTAATAAACAAACAAATATATAAACATTTTTAATTAAGTGTTTTGTTTCTTTGACAAAACTAGGCACACATTAATAACCTTTTCTCATATTCAGATATCAATAAATTACGCCCCATGGGGTTGTGTATAAATAATCTTTTTTTAATGTACATAATTCCAACATTTATTTGAAAAGTTTCCTGAATGCATTGGGTTATTTCAGACAGTGTGTTAATGTACCATCATCCCCTTAATCCACAAATGGAAATTAAGCCAGTTTTCAATTCACTGTTTTTGTGATGTCACAAAAAATATTGCATTTATATATTTTATTTTTATTTATTTAGTATTGATGTTTTTTATTGTCCTTGTCTGTGAGCAGCAGTTATAGCTGTAGCTAATACACCTCTAAAATCATAGCCATAGTTAAAGCTAAATAATTCTAGCAGGAGCTGGATTTTCTGTGAGTTATCGAAAAATTGTACAAAATGCATATTGTTTTATATTTAGTTTTATTAATAAAAGACAATAAACAAACAAATAAATAATAAAACAGAAAGAAATAATAAATAATTACCTGCAGTTTCCATCAGAGACCTTCTTTGATTCAATCTGTTCTTCATTAAATTAAGTCAGGAGCTGCTGACGGAGTTTAACAAATCAAAACTACGGCTGGAGGAACCGGGGAGGAATCTGGAACTGAACCTGTGTTCTCCTCACACTATATTAACTACTTTTGCAAACAAAACAATTCCTAATACGTTTTACCGCTTCCTTGTTTATTTTGATTTATTCTAATGTTTCTTTGCTTGCAGAAAGACATTTATCACATGCACAAAACAATCGATATTCTGTGTATATACCTAAAATGTTTTAGGGTTCTAGTTTCCTATTAAGAGAAAGCAATATATGCATTTATATATCAGCATCTGACATGGAAAGGCGGTGTGTGTGTGTGTGTGTGTGTGTGTGTGTGTATGTGTGTTGCTGGTGGGCCACATCTGGGATTTGTGCCCCTGTCAGTGTCATTGCTAGGTCGAGGGATGGTTCACTGGCCAAAAGTGTCCAGCCAAAAAACTGACCACTGATAAAGAGCATAACTAACAGTAACTGTACATCAGCAGCTGAGCTTCAGTCTCTGCAACAGCAACGAGGAGCTATGAGGGGTTTCTGATAAAGTGGCCAGTGAGAAGCAGTTTAATATCCTCCTGTGTACCGTAGTGGACATAATAGACAGGCTAAAGTAATTGTGTGTGTGTTGCATCACTCCGCTGAGGCGCATATTTAATAATTTACATGATGCACAACACCAGCTCGTCTCCGAAACAGAATTCCAAATGTTAAATAGCGCTGATGGTTACCCCGTATTTTCCGCCGCAGTATTAAAGTTACATGGCTTTTGAACAGGAACGAGGCCCCACAGCTTCACAGCGGAGCTTCTAGCTAACAATGTAATTTACGGAAAGAAAGAGCTTTTGCTTTGGTTTGTTTCCCTCCCGTAGCATGAAGAAGATCCATTAAAGAGCGCCAAGCAGAAGCAGGCCTGAGCATTAAGAGAGAAACTGTTAGTCATTAGTCAGTGACTACAGTGCGGCTGCAGGGGCTTTTTTTGATGAGCATCCCCGTGGCCTTCTCAGCAACCACCAGCAGAGTCTCTGCAGCTTCTGTAAAGGTCCAGACACGATCCATCTTTTTGTACCTTCTGATGCTCCCGCTATCTCACATTTACCCGGCGTGAAAGTGTATGCATGTATAAAATCACTTACGTATATATACAACAGAACAAGAATGAAAAAACGGCAGTTTAGGAAATAAAATACATACAAGTATTCATTTTTTTACATTAGAAAATTAACCAATTTTATGTACTCCCATAACTTTCTAAAATATATTTGATCTTTCATTTAAAAAGATACTAAATGTGTATATTCCATTTTGGTCTTTATTAATGTGCTCCCCTGGTAGTCTTTTTGTTGTTTTTTTACCTCTTTATGCCATCTTTACTGTATTTAATAATAAAAAAAAAAATCATTTTTCGCACTGTGTGAAAGCTTCTGGCACGTTTGTTATTATCCTCACTGTTCTGGGTAGGACGGCGCGGCTGCCGAAGGCTGATAAAAGGCGAGAGATCACACATCAAATGACCCGTTCATTATACTGTTGTTCTAAATTTATGAGCCATCATTACCCTTCTCCAGCAATTTCTTGCCTTTTAATTGCTGCCATAAAACTCAGTCATTAGGCATTTTGTCATGTGTGTGACGCGTGCTGCAGTACACAAAGCTGCGTTGATGGCGTCCCCCCGCGCTTAGCTTGGGAACAATTACATGCAAATTCACCATGCGGCGCGGCAACCATCGTCATGCGACATCCGAGGGCTGACGGGTTGTTAAAGCACTGATTCTGCAAAACAAAACAAAAATCAGATTTACCCAGTTTCCCCTCACCGCAGATCAGCCTTCATCAGTCAGAAATGGTTTAGTGTCTATTTGGGCCTAAATTGGAGTTACAAGGCATCTGAGATTCACTATGGAATGTTAACAAAATCTCTACCAACATTTCTTTTTTCTGCACAATTTCTATTTATTTGCTCAGTTTAACAGGTCAGAAATGAAAAATATGAGTCATCCTAAGTGGGCTATGGGCCTGGGGAGAGAAGGGGGTTTGCCCCGAGTGAGGCAAGCTGGACCCAGTGGGATGGGCTGGCGAGGACGAGTCATTTTTCCATCACCGAGCTGCTGGGTGGTGGGAGTTTCAAGGAAAAGGAAGAGGGCCTGGGCTTCTGGGGTAGACAGATGAGCCCATGATTTTGGCCTGTTTTAGCCACCTTTTCTTTGGTCTGATCGCAGAAGACCTCCCATTTAGACTCGCTGTTAAGCAACATGGGGGATCTGTGGTTTGAGAAGAAGGAGACGGGGTGGGTCATGACGCTGACTGGCTGCGTGAGGAGTCCATGAGTTCCCTCCCAGGCTAGTACCTATGATGCAAGCCACAGGCAGAACCAGTAACAATTACAGCTCTGGCAGTGCCTAGCAGAACAAAAGTGCTGGATGGACCATCTCACTGGGGTGATCAAAGATCCGGTCCGCTCCCTCAGACAGCAGTCTAGCCCGCTGCTGGTGTCAGACACTGGGGGTGCAAGACCCTGTGCATGTTAGCACTTCAGGCGCTGCCCCAGAGGCCTACAGGGCCTAGCCAGCTGCCAAGGATGCTGAGGGGCTCAATGGAGGGGGCTTGGTTTCAGAGGACACCCAGGGGCTCCCCAAAAGATCTCGGCCTTGGAGGACAATGGAGGGCTCTCCGTAGGGGGCTTCATCCTGGAAGACAAGGAGGGGCTTTAGAGGAAACTCCTCAAAAGAATGGATCATCGGACACACACGGGCTGTCCTGGCCAAGCAAGGGATTCAGCCAGGATTGAGTCTATTGAGAGGCGGCCAGGTGGGGCCCACAGGAGCCTTTTTTCCCACCGCTTACCATTCCTCCACTCTTGGGGTGGTTTAGTTGGCACGTTGGTGCCCCGGTGAAGGTTGGCTGCTGCTAGAGGCCGTCCTTTTCCTTTGTTTTGTATTTTTAACTTTTATTGTGAAGTCCTGAACACATCAGTTTGTGTGAAGTTTTTTGTTTTGCATTTAAGTGCTTTTATTTAGGACCTCATGGTCAGTCAATTGTTCAAAATTCTATGGATGTTTATGTGTGCTTCATTGTCTTTGGGTCATAGTTTTGGAATTTTGTTCCGAGCCCTCATGCCTGCTTTGCACTATTTAAGTAAAGAATGAGAAACATGGAGGTTTACATTTGTGCCTGCCCTCTTTCTAGAGATATGGAGAGTCTTGACACCCTGAGACAGCTAATAAACAGTAACCATGTGTCTCTATAGTGGGTGCATAATGTTTTTTGCTGTAATAAAAGTATCTAAAAATGTTTGGGCTGCCTAAACATTTACACACAAGTGTATTATATTGGTGGTGCAGTAGGTAGTGCTAATGCCTCACAGTAAAACGGCTGAACAAGTGTGAAGTTATCCCGTTCTCCCAGTATGTACATTGGGTCTCTGGTTTCCTCCCACAGTCCGAAACCCTAAACATCAGGTGAACAGGTAACGATGAATTGTCTCTAGGTGTGTGTGTGTGTGCATGTGTGTGTGTTTGTGTGTGTGGTTCTCTGATTTCCCTGGTGGTTAAGGTGGAGTAGATTAAGGCAGATCAGCCAGATCTCATCAGAAAACTCTAACCCCAGACTCCCCACAATGACTCCTAATACTTAGATCTATATCACATGAGTCTAAGTGGTTGTGAGATGGTTACAAATGTTTCATTCAGGTGTATCCAACTTTCTGTGAGGAAGCTTTTAGAGCTGAAATCTAGTTCCACTCATCCCCACTGTGAATAATTGGCGGCCTTGGTGGTGTACTAACTCATTTTGTGGTTGAATATTAGCAGGTCTTAATTTAAGTCTAGGTTTACTCGCCGGAGATATGTCTTCATTTTGTTCTGGGTAAGAGCAAGCGGCGCAGTCCGTAAATGTAAATAAAAATGTAAATGTGTTGTGTTTTGATTGGTGGTTCGTGTGGGGATGGTAACTTGCTTGAAGGTGCCTTAAGGGTTGGTACCCCAGAGGTGGCTCTAGCACCTGACTCATGATCTTCTGATCACAGGGATAACTCCCTAACCTCTATACCACACACACTGAAGCACTCTATCTGAAAGAAGTCTTCTCAGTTCCTTTCGAAAAGCCCCCAATCATCTGGATGGATGCAGCAGCTAGATGTACATCTGTGTATTTATCCACAAATCTGCCAACACATGACAGGCTGCGGAGGCTGGAAATAACGGAGAAAAATATCTTTACTTAAGCCTAAACCCTGCAGCCTATAGGAAACCATCATTAGCAGGTTGTCAGCACCCTCCACACACAGCACTCAAGCTGGTCCAGTCAACTCTTCATATTCTCCGAGAGTGGATGGTGTGTTGACACTTCATACGGCTGCTTTCACAGGTCCTTAGCTTTTATGATGCCCCGAGCCACAACAATTACACAGAACTTTAGTACTGAACCACACAGTGACAGAGTGTCCTGCAACAATAATGATGCTGAGAGACAATGAGCTTTATGTCCATCATGACATTTTATTCCATGAAACAGCATCCCTGGTGTTATGTAGTTTTCACTAAATTATAAAAAAAAACCATTTAGGTTCAGTTGAATTTGAATTTGCATTACAAGGTTTTCTTACTTCCACATAGTAATATAACACACATTTGTATATATATATATATATACAAATGTGTGTTATATTACTGTGAGACTGTTAGTTGTTTGTTTATATCCTTAATTTATAGGACCTTTGTTTATTTTAAATGTCATTTATTATAGCGCAAGTTCAGCCAGGAAACTGAAGCCAAAAAGGGGCTGTTTTCTACATCAGGGCAATGACCCACAGCATAAACTTGAATTAACTACTTCAGGAAATGTAGCTTAGAGCTTCTGGAAAGGCCTCACAGTCTTGAACATTATTGGAAACCTGTGTCGACTTCGCTGGGCCTGCAAAATGGTCCAAGAAACTTATAGAAGAATAATAATTCTGTCAAACTGAGTAGGTGAAAACTCCTAAATTTCTCGCTGATTCTACAAAGAGTTTGCAATTCCAAGCCTGACTTCACCCATGAGGGTATTACCAAGTACAGGGTGTCTTAACATTTGCATTTTCAAACAGAATTAACATTTTCAAATAGAATAGTTTGTGGTGTTTTTGCCAGTCATGCTTTATTTGTTTATTTGAGAGTTCAATTTGACAATAACTGACATTTTTGCTTGTTTTGCAACTATGCTGCCCACAAATAAACAATTGTATAAAATCTTAACAACTAACATCAGAACCTGTCCTATTCTTGGTATTCTGAGAGGACTAACTGAAATCATGAACCAGTGAAGAAACAGGAGCAGGTGATTACAGATGATCAGGCGGTGATCAGTATACTGTTGGTGCTGAATGCTGAGTAGTTGGAACTCCTTTATGTGGGCAGAAACTAGTATTTTACAGCAAGGGGATTCAAAGCAAACAATAATAAACCATGTGTGGCTCAAAACTTTTGCACAGTACTGTATACGGAATACTGAACACCATAAATATAAATGTAAATGTGTGGCTATCAAATGGACCTGGTCTAAATATGACACCGGTGTGAATGTGTGAAGATGAAAATTAGGAGTTAAAACACTTGCCTTATGTTGGGGAGGTTTTTTTTTTACTTCTAGAGTATATAGCATGAGCTTCAAGACAGACAAGGACAAACTTTGTCCGACTGGGTGAAACTGAACAGTTTCAACTACAAAAGAGCTCTTTTGAAAGCAACCTAAAAGGACAGCAATTGAAATTCAGCACCATGGACAGTGTTCAAGTCCTGCTGGAGTCCAGCAGTTGTCAAGAGCTTCTGAAGACCATCGGCTACTAAGATCAACTGTCTCAAGGCCGGTGTATCAGATCAACAGATCAAACAGAGCAGATCCAGGAATAGGTCTGATGCTCAGAACTTGCACTTATCGGCAATGACAAGGAAACAGCTGTTCCTGGGGTGGTTTTATGGAAAGTGCAGGTTCTCATTTTTCCACCCGGACCATTTGCCTTCCTAAGCAGTAGAGGAGATACACACTGCAGTTTTTACAACTTATACTTTTATTTGTTAAGATTGTTTTTCTTGTTAATCTTTGAAAAGTTGCTTAGTGAGCAACTATAAAGAAAAATAATGCAAATTCTCCTTTGTGACGGGAAAGAATCTGTAAAAGTGCACGTCTGGCATGTCTGACTGGTTATCAGCTTGTTAAATATCTCTTGTTTGATTGTCAAATGTTCTTCAAACACCACCAGTCAAAGGTTTTTGTGCACACTGATATTGTGGATGTAATCTATTATGACTCTAATTATGTAATTAATTGATTCATTAATAATTATTTAGTTATTCATGCAATAATTCTTAACACCAGAGGGTTAAACTCTAAACGCTGAAACCAGTGAGGTCCTCTGTTTGCTCCTGACATTTACAAACGCAGTATCAGCTGAACTGACTTCACTGAGGAACTGAAGCCCTGGATTCTGCAAATAAAACTGATTTTAAACTGAACAGCCACTCACTTTTTCATCAGTCAAGATTTTATACAGTAGAGACTGATAAACTGCAGCAGGAAGGACACACACAAACACACACACACACACACACACACACACACACACACACACACACACACACACACCCACCCACACACCCACAAACACACACACATATACACACACAAAAAAACACACACACACACATACACAATAAAAACACAACAAGCAAACACAATGAACAAAACAAACATCTTCTACACAAACACAGCAATCAATACAGCAGACAACACAACAAACCACACCACACACAAACACAGAAAATAACACACAGGAGCAGGGGCAAATTCTGCATTAAAAATATTTCTCCTTCTTTTCCTCTCTCTCTCTCTCTCTCTCTCTCTCTCTCTCTCTCTCTCTCTATATCTGTTTCTTTCACTCTTTATCCATTTCTCTCTCTGTCTACTTCTCTCTCCTGCTTACTCTACTTATTTTCCGTCCTTTCTCTCTTTGCTCTCTCTCTGTATCTCTCTCTCTCTCTGCCTCTCCCTTTCTCTGTGTCTTCTCTGCTTTCTCTCTCTCTCTCTCTCTTTCTCTCTCCCCCTCTCTCTCCCCCCACCCTTCCTCTCATCCCTACCCTCTCCACTCCCTCAACTACATCCTCGGCGTCTCCCTCCATCTCTCTCTCCCTCTCTC
>JBBMFX010588246.1:0-13569 GCA_037832545.1 Rhabdalestes septentrionalis | reverse complement strand
TGAGTGTGAGTGTGAGTGTGAGTGTGAGTGTGAGTGTGAGTGTGTGTGTGCGCGCCTGTGTGTGTGCGCACCTGTGTGTGTGTGCGTGCGCCTGTGTGTGTGTGTCTGGCTCTGTGGGTGTGTGTGTGTTAATATTAAGCATATACATTGTTATTCAGTCATTCTTTATTGGGTGTTATCTATGACAGTGTGTGTGTGTGTGTGTGTGTGTGTATGTATGTGCATATATATTGTTTCTCAGTCATTCTTTACTACGTGTTTGGCTATGACAGTGTGTGTGTGTGACATGCATTGATGTCCCGCAGGGGCATGCCTGATGAAATAGCGTATGAGCTAAAGCTAACACACAGCTAGCTCTGCCACGCTCTCTGTACCATTGCATCATTCACCTTCAACACAACTGGCAGCAAACACACTCACAGGCTGCGACTCTCTCTGGTTTTCTTTCTCTGTCCTTTCCTTCCATACTATTTCATCCTCCCCAAATGAACGGTGATCATTAGCTTTGAATGCCAAGGTGGACAAATTTACAAAGAATAGCATAGCTTTATAGAAAGCTTAGTCATTTTGTAATTGTGTATTCTTAGCAGTGTGAGGAGCATCAAAGTCACCTTTTTCTGGTGGCAGTCATTGTGACGCTGAATGGCAGCTAGGAGTGATGAGATGAGGTGACAGAGAGAGAGGAAGAAAGAGTGAGAGAGGAATGGAAGAAAAAAAAGAACTCCACCAACATTACTTGTCTGAGGCCTATTCAAATCCAAATTAAAGAAAAATGCTCGGTTGTGCTCCAGCCTTTAAAAGCACAAAGCCGTACTTTTAAAGGCTGACTGCCTGTTGCTTTCTGAACTCATTTAAAGATTAAAGTGCTGCAATTTGATCCAGAGCTTGATGGGTATATGAATGCTGTTTACAATGTGGAGGAACGTCCGTCAGACCTAGTAGCCTCGTTCGCTTTGATGAAAGCACTATAACTGCAGTTGTTTGTATTTTCTTTTTTCAAAAGTGCTTCTGGCACTGTTCCTCAAACCCCCAAAACCAAATCAAGCCCTGCTTTGGGGCAAGTTAATGTGATTCAGAAAAAACTCTTCCCAAAATCATAAAAAAAAAGGAGTAAAAAAACAAACCCGGTAACAATTATGTTTTTATAGAGATAGCTTTGAATTAAGATCAGATTTTCACAGTTATCTTAGGGGAACACATGTTTGTAACCCTCTCAACTCTAAATTAAATCATTATTGAGTAGTATAAGCACTTAATTTCTATAACTGAACCACCATCATACAAGCGAGCTTAAATGCAGCCAATTCATGTAATACTACAAATTAGGAGATGTTTGAAGGTTCAACTTGTTGCTAGATTGTTCAGCCTGTTTATGGTCTTAAAATAAATTGTACACACCCCTGGCATCATTTGGAGTTACTTTTATAAAAAACAAGCAAGTTTCTTCTTGATTGGAAATGAGACAGGCATCTCCAAGAAGATAATAAGATGATGTATAAGAGGCATCATTGCGTAAAAAAAATTTTTCTCAGCTTTTATTTACATTTGAACAAAAGGTGGCATGTACAAAGTTAGTCACACCTTATGCAAACTGTCACAGTCTATGGAAAAATACCAGTGGAGTCATGCAAAAACTCATCAGCAATTATAGGATGTGTTTGATTGCTGTAATACAAATAAATGCTTTTCCATTGATTATTGAGAAGGGTAGGAATAATATTGGATGTGCCACGTTTTGTTCAAATGTAAATAAAAAAGCTGAGAAATATTATTCTCCACAATGATGCCTCTTGTCCATCGTCTTATTATCTTCTGGGAGACGCCTGTGTCATTTCCAATCAAGAAGAAACTTGCTTGTAACTAAGATAAAATTACTAATACTGCTCACACTTAAGGTGCTTTTTTTAGAGTTTGTCAAAACTGACCCCCAAAACCTCGAAACAAACGTGAACTCGTCTGCTCAGCCTGACGCTGGCATGCCTTAACTCTCAGGGCTGAGTGAGGGATGAAGATGAACTACTTTGTGAGCACCATTGTCAAAGCTCATTATGTCAAACACCCACACAGGCACTGCTAGTTCACCCAAATGCAGCTGTGACATCATCTGCATGTAACGTATGGGGCATGACTCAGAACAGGGCTGCTGTTTAATACAATCATCTGTTTAGACGCTGAGATCGGGACACAGACGGAGGCCGTAGGATGAATTTAGTTCCTTCTGACATTGAATGTTCCAGATGCAAAAGGGCTTCCACCAAGACTTTTCTCTCCTTTCTATCGGCCTCCTCTTTCTTTCTTTTACAGCGGTCTTTTATCAAACTCAGAATGGGTTCCTAAAGTCTATATATATTATATTTAATATATTTTCAAAATGAACTTTGTCACCTTATACATGTACAAGTATACAGAGAGACAAAATGGCAAAGCTCAATTTCCACAGTGCACACATAGTGCATATATAAAATGTGAAAATCTGGAAACATATTTGTGGTTAATTGCTAAAATTTGTTAAATATTTAGATAATTGTTCTACAACCCTGGAACTCTGGCTCCTCAAGTGCTTTCTTGTCTACACTGGCCAGAGAGATGTCACACCTCGCAACTTAAAGGACCTAAAGGGTCTGCTGCTAAGGTTTCAGTTCCAAATATCGCAACGCACCTTCAGAAGCCTTGTAGCATCCAGGCACTGTTGAATCAATTATGTATTTGCAGCATGAAAAAAAACATATTCAAGCATTAATTACTAGTAAGTGGGATTTTAGCCAAACATAATGATAAATACCGCTTGCATGAATATGCAGACCCATCTGACTTGTACTTAGTAGAACCAGATTTTGCTGCAGTGACAATTTTATGTCTGTTGAAGTATGTTTCTAACCGTGTTTCCTGCAATTTTAAGTGATTTTCTCTGCATTTCCTGGCAGATTTGCTCCAGGCTGATAAGATTGCTTGGGTGACCTTTGAGAAATGCATTTTTCAAGTAGTGTCATAGATTCAGGATTGGATTGAGAACTGGACTTTGACTTGGCCATTGTAGAACATTCACCATTTTATGTTCCCTCTATCGCTTCATGAGTGGCCTGATTCTGACCGCCTGACCGCTGTTGACTGGAGGTTTTTATGGGGTCTTTTCAATCCAGCAGAGACCACTTTATCTGATACATTCGCACACCAGCATGCCACTATCATGTCAGTGTAACCACTGGCTGGAGAATAGACCACCACCTAAATATCAATGGTGGTCCTATAATGTATGGGGTACAAGAGGGTAATAATCTGTTATTAATCTGTTAAACTGTTATTATAAATCTACAAAGTGCATCTGTATGATAGATGTTTCAGAAAAATGGCCAATGGGTATTTCATGTGGTGTTTTTCTATGATTTTGTATCTGTATCAGTGTTTAATAAGTTTTTTATCAATTATTAATAAAAGTCTCAACAACAACAATAACAATAGCAATGTAAATCATTAACATTAGCCTATGGTATGAATGGCAATTTGCTTTATACTCTAATTCCAAGAACAATTCTGATACATGCTTGTGCGTCTTATGATCACACAATGTAATAGTGAATAATGTGTTTTCTGGCTCTTGTGTAGGCAGTGTGTGTGTGTGTGGGTGGCCACTCTATGAGGAGTTTTGTGTGCTTTTGAGTTCCTGATGCTTTTGACATTATCATTTCAGTGCCTAAAGCTTTTGCTAATTGAGGTGGAAAATATGGCATTCTTTTCATGTCCAGAAATCAGAGCATTCGCTTTAAAATGCACTGCTGCATTGTGATGCACAGATCTGAATGAACTGATTTGCCTTATGCTTAAAACATTAATAATAACAATATTAAGATTGTCCTCCTGAACTTCTGATTCGCTGAAATTGTTAATGAACATTTCATTAGGCTAATTTCTATATTGCTTTTCTCTCAAGAGTGCAACAATAACCATACTGATACACTGGAAGAATTTCTCCTCTTATAAGAAGATCACGAATTTGATTGCTATTGGGAGCACAGCCATTTGGAAGTCCAAGAAAGCCTTGTTTTTCTGGGTGGGTAGGATAAAGCTGGTCCTCCTGTCATTCAGGATGATTGCGATCCAGAAGGCAATTGCTGTCTTCAAGCTGTTGTAACAGAATGAGCAAAACTCGTTAGTGTTGGTGTTCTCCTCCAAATATTTAAAGATGTCTAGTGATATTTTATTGAGAGTGATTTGCTTTGGAGGAAGTGAATACTATTTTTTTCCATTCTTGATAGTAACATGTGGAGGGGGGTGGAGGGGAGGCCCTACATAGAGGGTAAGAAATGGCAGGGCGAAAACTGGGCAAGATTATTCCCTCTTCTCCCCTCCTCTTACTGATTTCCATCCATTTTAACAAACTTTTTGAATCAGCTGTGAATGAGACATAATGAAACAAAATGTAAAAATATAGGTCATGGGGACATTGTGGTCCCATTGTTGGTTTAATTGGAGGCACTTTCACCACTGAGCCTGATATAAGTAAATTTCTTGCTGAACGTTTATTTTTTCAAGTTTAAAGCCAAATAGAGTCTATAGTAAAAGTTAATAGCCTTTATTAGGGTCTTTAGTGTAAGCATACAGCCATTACCAGAGTCTATGGTGTAAGCATAAATGCATTACTATATATATATAATATATATAATATATAATGATTATACATATATAATGCTGGACAACAAATATATAAAGTTTAATCACAATCACATGGTTTTCTGCAATTAATCACAATGAATGTTATATGCTAAATTACATAATGAATTCAGAAGTAGTGCATTGCACACTTATTTTTAAAGTACAGATATATGAACAAAAGTAAACTAACATTTAGTTTGCAAACACAAACAGTTAAGGAGCTTTGTATCAGAAGTGTTCCCTTAACACGTTTACAGAGTTACAGTTCAAATATTTCTGTAAATCTCATGTTAAACAATAATGTCATCAAATCAAATATAAAACTCTATAATCTATTTGGTACTGCAGGGCATTCATGTTTTATCTAGTTGTTAAAAGATGTTACTCTGAGTCGATATGAAAATCTTTGTATCTGACTGCAGTATCATTAAAATCCCTGTTTTAAGTAATGGTCAGGTATCCCAATAATTTTGTCCATAATAATCTGTATTATATACAGATAATATTAATGGGACACCTGACCCCCATGAAAAACACAAGAAAAAAAGACAAATAAGTGTTAACATGCCCAGCCCTGATATATAGATTCAACAATAGTCAAATCTGTAGTTAAAACAAATTCTTCTGTCCTCCAGCTGCTCCACCACGCCTGAGCCAATAATCAGCTCGTTAACAAGTCCCGTCTGTGCTGACGTGGTTTCTTAAAGAAGGGACAGAACTTAAATGTGCAGGCCAGTGTGGCTTCCAGGAGCAAGGTTGGGAAATACTGGAATATCTTTACCTTTTCAGGCTTATTCCTGACACAATGCTCCAGATTGTGGTGTTTTCCTTCTCTAATACAGTTTCCTGATCCTGGTTTTGAACTACCCTATTTATTTAAGTGCTTTACCTTATTTAGAAAACAAACTTCAACACAGTAAGGGCATGTTGTGTTGGGAGCAGTGAAGACACTCTGCAGGAGCAGGACTTGAAAACACTTCTAACAAACCCATTTCCCCTCAGTAGCTTGTGAACTAGCTTTGTGCTGGAAGCAGGTCTGCTGTAACACCAGGTGGTCTTCAGTCCTCCTCCTGGAGATCCAGTTTCTAAAAGGCAAATTCATCTGATCCAGCCAGTCAAGGTCTTCAGAAGAACATAATGAGCCGGGACAGGTACATCAGGTGCTCCACTGGACTGCTGAGCTCCTATGACTGCTCTAAAACTGTTGGAGGTTCATGGTGCCTTTGTTATCAGCAGGTGTGAACACATACATCGTTTGAAAATATATTTCTCCCTGGACCACCTTGCAACATATATCAACATTCAAACTGTGTTTTCCAGATCCTGAGGCACACCACATTGCAAATCTGAGCATTATCACTGCTTGCATAACTTCAAATCAACTGTTTAGAGAAACTCACTAGAACTTAGTTTCTGAACAAAAAGCTTATTTAATTAGATGGGAGGGTGAAGAACCTTTTTAGATTTGTGGAACCTTCATATAACAGGTCGTTTACTAGGTTAAGGTTTTTTCACATATCCTTTATGGAGGTTCTACTAATGCATCTTGTTTACAAAAGTGGTTTTCTAAGGACAGTTGACTGAAAGGTTCTTTGGGGAAGCCAGAAATCGTCTGTGGCTTAAAGCAAAGATGTTCCACAAAAAAGAAAACAGCAGGTGTGTGTGTGCGTACTTTGGAGATTTTTAGGAAAATCAACATTACTTTTGATTCAAACACATGCTGCTTTCAGAGAAACAGATTCACACAAATGGGAGTCGTCAGAACCTCACTGATGATCCACCAGCTGAAACCAAGCTGCTGACGAAAATGTACTAAAGAAAGTCACACTATAATCTTGACCTCATCCACCACTGATCTCATGTAGAACTCATGAAATCATTGCTCTGTTCAGTCTGTCCAAGTTCTGTCAACAAGACACCAAAGTACCAGCCATAGCATCTAACTTCAAAGATGCAACACTTCCATTAGCATAACTGTTGATTTTGTTCTTACTACTCTGGTTTCAGTCTGGATCGCTTAAGAAAGATCTCATAACAAACACATGTTTTTACCTTAGATTGCTTTTTCCATTGTTGCAAATAACTTATCTTGGCATCGCCTACCAAGGTTCCAATCTTCAAGACAACCCCCACCCACCCCCACCCCTGCCAAAAAAAGGGGAATCTTGGTTCAAATCTTGCCTAACACATGTTGGCAGGAACAAAAAACCTTAAGTTAAACTGTCTTGAAAGTTTCTTCCCTCCAACTGTCTTTAAGACAGTTGAAGTTTCACAAACCTAAACAAACAGTTTGTTCCCTAACTGTCTAAAAACCCTAGAAAAATAATTAGTTTGTTCCCACCAACGCCATTTTTTGCACCGTGAAAACCCTGTCTGTCTCAGGCTCTATAACCCCTCCGAATCATTGCTCAGGAGCGGTGGCAGACAATTAAGTCCCCCCTTTCTTTGGAATTAATGTTTGTAGAGAACACTGCCAGGATTTGAACCCATGACTGCTGAATCTTGGAGGCATTACTCTTACCACTGAGCCACAGGATCTCACAGACATAAAGCTAAAGGCTCAGCTTAGAACCCACACCCACCGATCTTGGAGGCACTGCTCTAACAACTGAGCCATGCAGTTTCGGGGAAGGCTAGCGTGTTTTTTTATATTTGAGGTCTGCTCTTCAAGACATAAAGCTAAAGGCTTGGATTAGAACCCCAACCTCCTGGTCTTGGAGGCAGTGCTCTCAACACTAAGCCACCAGATCTTGGAGGTGTTGTTCATTTTTTGGACATTTCACTTAAAGGTTAAATGTGACATACAAGACAAAAGCTAGATTAGAACCCATGATCTTCTGTTCCTAAACCCTCTGCTAACCCAGGTGATCTATTGGGTTTGACCTGCTAAACAGCGTTTTTTGAAAACCTCCTGGTCTGTAGGGCAGTGCTCTTACCACTCTCGCTTTTTTACCTTTTTTTGGAAATTTGACTTTCAGATGAGGAGTGATGAAATAAAGCTTATGACTCTGATTAGGACCTGCAACCTCCTGGTTGGAGAGGCAGTGCACTTACCACTGAGCCACAGAATGCCACAGTCTTGCAGCCTTTGTTTTTTTATATTTGACATTCATGAGGTCTGATAAGATGCTAAATGCTTAGGCTAGAACCTGACACTTCCCAAACTTGGAGGCATGGTTCTTACCCCAAACCCACATGATCCCACAAATTCAGGTTCTTTTTAGTTGACTTCCAGGTGAGGTCAGATGACAATAAGCTAAACACTCTGATTAGATCCCACAACCTAGGCAATGATCTTACCGCTGAGTCACAGGATGTCACACCCCGTGTGCCTTTTTAATTTTAATTGATTTTTGTTTTTATTTTACCATTGTTTAATCAGAAAAGATCCCATTGAGAGTGTAGATCACTTTAATTTAAAGTCTATAGTGTAAGAGTATAGGCATTAGTAGAGTCTATAATGTAAGAATATAGGCATTAGTAAAGTCTATATTGTAACAGTATAGGTATTATTAAAGTCTATAGTGTAAGAGTGGTGTAGGCATTGGTAAAGTCTATAAAGTAAGAATATAGGCCCTAGTAAAGTCTATAGTGTAAGAGTATAGGCATTAGTAAAGTCTATAATGTAAGAGTATAGGCATTAGTAAAGTCTATAGTGTAAGAGTATAGGCATTAGTAAAGTCTATAGTGTAAGAGTATAGGCATTAGTAAAGTCTATAGTGTAAGACTATTGGCATTAGTAAAGTCTAAAGTAAGAATATAGGCCCTAGTAAAGTCTATAGTGTAAGAGTATAGGTATTAGTAAAGTCTATAATGTAAGAGTATATGCATTAGTAAAGTCTATAGTGTAAGAGTATAGGCATTAGTAAAGTCTATAAAGTAAGAATATAGGCCCTAGTAAAGTCTATAGTGTAAGAGTATAGGCATTAGTAAAGTCTATATTGTAAGAGTATAGGTATTAGTAAAGTCTATAGTGTAAGAGTATAGGTATTATTAAAGTCTATAGTGTAAGAGTATAGGTATTATTAAAGTCTATAGTGTAAGAGTATAGGTATTAGTAAAGTCTATAGTGTAAGAGTATAGGTATTAGTAAAGTCTATAGTGTAAGATTATAGGCATTAGTAAAGTCTATAGTGTAAGAATATAAGTATTAGTAAAGTATATAGTGTAAGACTATAGGCTATATTAGAGTGAGCTTGCTTGTCTCTCTTGTTTTGTACTGTAAAGGTTTGAACTGGTTTGTCCATGACCTCAGGACAGCCTTATCTCTGCCATGTTTAATTGTTCTTTTAGTTCAGCATTGACCTGACTTGTGCCTCCTCTGACCCTTTGCTCTCTTGGAAATTGCTGGGGGGTAGGATTTTGTGTGGGATTCGCATTTCTTTTTCAGTACACAACACAAGAGAAACTCAACATGACTGGGGCTATTTTGGGGTCTAGTGTGACCCCAACAACCTTAGAGTGGGCACAATTTGGTCTAGAGACAATTACACAATATCCGCTTGCCCAACAGGTGACATAAGGACTCAGCAGGTGTCAGTAAACAATAGAGGGGAGTGTGCTAAGTCACGACTCCTGGCCTTATGAAACAACACAGCAAATCTGAGGCTATTACTCCCCTTCACCAGCGCTCACACCAGCCAGTAAAGCAACTGAAGCTAACAGGTCACTCTGACATGCAGACTTCTGAGAGAAAGGCAATCAGATGAACTTAGTCTGCCTTCTGAAGTCGCAATTCAATAAAGAAGCCTTTGAATCCTAAGCCTGCTATCTTCTGAATGCATCACAGGCTTTAATACCGTGGCCTGATTAAATTCATTAAGAGCCATCCAAATCACAGTTACTTTCTTAAGTTGAGCACAACTAACCGTGATAAGCTTCAGACACTTCTGAAAAGTCTTTCATCCCCCCCCCCCCCCGCCCCCCCCCAAAAAAAACAAAAAAACAAAAAACCCCATAACAAGGTTTTAGCTAATAAACAAATGAATAAATAAGGAAAAAACTCTTGGTGGATTCTTGGACAGTTCCACTTTGCTAAGCAGAGGCTGTGTTTGACTGAAGCTTAATTAGAAACACCTTTCAAACGAATTGAGTATGACTGCAGATAACTTTATACTCATAACAGCCTAACACAATTTTAATCACAAACGGTCTTTTAGGAATAGTGTTCCACTGTTACTACCTCTGATTAGCCGTAATAAAAAAACAATAAAGACCCCAGTAAACATTTATTTCCTTGGCTTGTGGCAGAATGACGCATGTACTTCTCTTTTTTTTTTAAATAAATGGCGTAAAGTTATGACCAAGAGTTTTCCACACACCACTCCGCCATATGGCTACATACATCAGTCCTCAGTGGTAGGATTGCATGACAAGGGTTTTTGTTTTCACACTCAATGAACGTAAATACATGGATTGGAAAAATGGATCTAAATCAGCACTTTTACACATTCTTGTACTTTTACAGTCCCAGTCCTGCATGAGTGTACTGTACTCAGTGGCTGGAATGAACACAGAGGCAGAACCAATAAATAGAAGTCAGGCCTGTTACTGTGCCAGGAAACCTTTACCAAGTTCCTCACCAAGTTTATCTAAAATGTTCCGCAGGCACCATCCCCCATTAACAGCTCCCAGAGTTTAGGAAAGATAGAGGGAAATAGAAGAGAGAGAGAGAGAGAGAGAGAGAGAGAGAGAGAGATAGAGAGAGAGAGAGAGGGAACCACATCTGTTCCTTATTGAAACCAGACAAGAATCGAAGTCAAGCCAACAGGACGAAACAATAATAAGGAGTGGTTGGAACTCACTGTAAATGTTCATGTATGAATTTAACTGTGCTACACAGAGCCCTTTTAAAAGGGTCCCATCTTACATATCTTATATATTCTTGTATTTAGTTTTTTTCCTCCTTGTTCAACATATGGCGTTTGTGTAGTTTTGTGTTGTGGAAGTTTTACAGGACCATTTTCCAGCCTCTGATGAGCCCTTTAGAATTAAACAGGCTGTATGCGCAGTGTGTTTATCTATATACACTATTCGTACAGAACTATTGGCATGACTGACCACTACACCAACATGGTTTTTAACGAAATTGTATTCAAACACATAAGCTTTAATGTGGAGTTAGTTCCCCCTTTGCAGCTATATCAGCTTCCAATCGTCTTGGAAAGTTTCCTCGATATTCTGGCCTGGATCACAATCTCCATTCCAGTTAGAATAGAATAGAATAGAATAGAAAAGAAAAGAAAAGAAAAGAAAAGAAAAGAATAGAATAGAATAGAATAGAATAGAATAGAATAGAATGCCATTTATTGTCACTATACATGGGACACAGTCATGCTGGAATAGAAATGTTCTTTCCCAAGCTCTGTCCACACAGCTGAAATTGTGTTATTGCCCAAAATGTCCTAGTTTGCTGAAATATTAAGATTGTCCTTCACTGGAAGTAAGTGGCCTTGCCCAAACCCTGAAAGATAGGTGTGTTCCAATACTTTTGTCTATATAGTGTGTGTGACCCCTTACAGAGATAACACTACTGCATTTTTAATTAATGTGGATCTAATTAACATACTGGAACATTTTCTGTTTTCTGTTAAGTAAATCTAATGAACTGAAAGTGTGCACTTGCATATTTTTTTATCTGTTTTGTTCACTAATTTCACTCAGAAAATCAAACAAACATTGAATTTAACTGGGGTTGATCAAACTTGAGTTTACAGCTGTATGTACGCATGAATTCAAATGTGTATTATTTCAGTACAATACAACACAAAGGTAACATAATAAAGACCAGCAGCCATTTGAGTTGTCATAAAAATACACCGTTGTTCTTTGTGCCTTGCTGGCTCTGACCTTGTCTTTCATGACAGGGAAACAGTGTGTTCATGTGTGAAAGTCCAAATTACAGGGGGTTGATTTTGCAGTTCGGGTCGATCCTGGTACAGCTGTAATAGTGATCTAAAGTTTCACGCTTTCTGCAGAAGATGAAAGAGTTGGGATTCACAAAACTGTGCACTCAGTCTCTGTTCATACAGGCACAATGGGCACAAGGGAAGAGAATTTTTTCTTTCCTATTTGGCAAATAATTGAATGAAGCTGCCTAAATGAGATTAGAGCAGTGGTCTCCAGCCACAGTGATGCTACACATTTCTATGCTGAGCTGGACACTCACTTCCTGCACAGTCTGGTTAGTGAAGACAATATGAAAAGGAATGAGATAAGCAGTTATAGCAGCCTATATAGAGGATTTATAATACTTCATTGTGGCAAATCAACTATAAACCATGAATTAGCACCTCATTATTACAAGTAATAACAGTTATGGCACAGAGCTCCAAGCTCCATACCACCATTTTTGATCATTAGTAAACTTCAGCAGTAATTGTATTTATTTATCTAAGGTATTTACAGCCACCTCTCTTAAAGCATTTGTTTATATAGCATGGTTTATGGTGCTAATTTGGGGTTATTTTCGTTTTTATTTTGACCTATGCTATATTTTATATTGTTCTTGTCTTTGTGTGTCTGTGCAAGTTGTAAAATAAGCAGTTTTCTCCAGGATCAATAAAGTTTTCTGATTCTGATGCAGGTCTATGCCACTGATAATGCTGCTGAGGAATAACAATGCCTGTAACTAGACAAAAGATATTGAAAAGAAAAGTAGATTTCTGGCCTTAATCTTTCAATTCTGTCCATCGTAGGTTGGTGACAGGTGTGAAATACTTCAAGAGGCTTGTTTCAGTGCAAAAGGCTTTGAAGACATCAGTGTAGACTCGAACATGACCTGTTCTGCTCTCACTGCTGAACTTACATGCTGAGTAAATATTTTATGAAGGATTTGCAATGTTCAGGAAAGAGTTACGGAGTCTTCAGGTAGAATGAATGTACATACCATCACTATTCATAAAGTGATCCCACAATGAGCATCCACATGCATCCATATAGGACAACAACACTAACAGGATACAAACTAAATATAAAATAATAAAGCTAATGTGAGAAAATGTGAACCACTATACATTTTTTTACCTTTTTTGAAGGAGTAGGAATTTTCCAAAGAATAATTCTTTATTGTTTTTCAAATATAAAATATTCTCGAACATTTTTCTCTATGTTTCCGCACTTTTAACCTCGTGATTTCATGTAAATGAAAAATAATATATTTTTAGGATGCCTAACTTTAATACACATTTAATCTCACTGTGTCAAAAGTACCCTCTGTTGCTGAGTACCTGCTGTAAAAGGCCTGAAGTTATTTTCATGCCTAATTACAATTTTGAAACTATGATCGGACAGCTGGTGTTTAAATGGGTGCATCAGTTTATGGCAGCACCACACTGATGTAGACCAAAGTTGCAGCTCTAAAAAACAAGACAGAATTTCTTCATTTTCAGGTTAAAGCAGGTTAAAGGAATGTTTTTCTGAAACTGCATGTGAGTCTTTTTCCAATAGACACTATGTCGATTATGTCAAAACAGGAGGGCCCAGTGCCCCAACAAACCCTGGTATTTTACACTTTGCATGAGTAAATGCATCTAAAATCACTTAGGAATAACCTGATAAATGAAAAAAAAATCAAATGAGCAGGAGCTCAACTGACTGGTGAGAGAAAATGTATTTGAAACCCCTAATGGTTACCAAAGTAATATCAGTTTTGTGTACTTTACCCGAAACAGAAAGAAACAACAACAAAAGCTATACAAAAAGTATGTATATGGGGAGTTGTCCCTGTGATCAGAAGTTTGTGGGTTCAACTCCTAGGACTCTTAGAACCATCACTGAGGTGCCCTTGAGCAAGGTAACCACAGTATTGGTTTACTAGTAGCAATGTCTGTGTATTATAACTGATAGATAGATAGATAGATAGATAGATAGATAGATAGATAGATAGATAGATGGATGGATGGATGGATGGATGGATGG
>JBBMFX010588220.1:0-13572 GCA_037832545.1 Rhabdalestes septentrionalis | reverse complement strand
TTTACAAACAGGACAGACCTGGCATGAATTTAGTTAAGCATTGGTACATTTCTGGAGTGCACTAATGCATCTCAGGTCCCACAGAGACACTGAATGTTGCTTCAGGCAGTATTTTCTGAACATCCAGGGTATGGACATTGAGACTGTGGAGAGCTACAAGTACCTTGGATTACCCTGTTCAGTCTCTTTCAGCAACATGTGCAATTTTTTGGGTGAAAACTGTAATACTGCTGAACAGTGCAATTTAAAACGTAATTTTTTTTGGTGGCTTTCTATTGCTCTGACAATTCCTGTCACTCCATTGTGTACCTGTATGTGTGTGTATCTACAGTGTTCTTACATATATATCACTATTAGTAATAGTGATAAATATGTCACTATTAGTAATGTGTCCATTCATATCACAATTAGTCTGCATTTATATTACATATAGTTTACACATTCATATATGTATATATCTTATAATACAGATGTCCATATTTTATATTTCTAGATTGTAGTTTACATTTTATCCTGCGTTGTTGATGTAGTATTTTATTCCACTCTATTGTTTTCTTAATTTTTGCTCCTCTTAAATTTGTTCTGTCCACTTTCTGCTGTGACAAAGCAAATTTCCCACTTGTGAGATTACTAAAGGTTTATCTTATCTATCTTATGTCTTATGTAAATAGCAGCAGGGCTTTCAGACGATTTTACATCTCTCCCTATGTTATGGAGCAAAACTGTGGAACTGATAGGCCATTAAGGCTAGTTTCATACTATATATAACGGTAAAAATAGTATAAAAAAGTTTAATTTGATTACTATTTCACCTGAAAATACTTTGCACCTATTAACCTCACTGCTATGTATGTCTCAGGTTTCAGACCTGACGTATTTGTTACCATTTTATATGATAGTGTAACTGTAACAGACATTGACCCAGGTCAGAGTTCAGAGTAGGCGAAAACAGTCGGTGAGGCATTCTCAGAAAACCAGAGTAATCCAATCACCAGGGAAGGGATTCCGGAACAGATCCGAATAATGAGGCTAAAGCACAGATCCAGAAATGGGCAAGGGTCAGTCCACCATAAAGCAGTTAAGAAAGAACACTCGGTATACCGGTCAGAACACAGTCAGTATGTCACAAGGACAGGTAGAAAACAAAAGTCTGTTTCTATGGGAAGTGAGGTCAGTATTGAGGGGTCCTTCTGAAACTCTGGAGCGGGTTATTCAGTTGTGGGTAGGGACTCAATTTGTTCTAAATTTTGGTCATGATCTTACAAATAGCCTAACTTTCTGTGTGTTCCTGTCACTACTGTGAATAATTCTGAATTGGCAAGCTTCTCTAGAATGGCACATCAAAGCACCCAGTCTGACTTTAAAACTGAGTTTTAACTCAAATCCAAATTTTTCACTGAAACCTTCCTATACTCAGAAGCCTTTAAAGTTATAGCATCACTTAATGACATTTACATTAGTTTCCTTCCACCTGCATGAACTAAATATTAGTCTGGAATTACACATTTCAATGTATCTGGTTACATGGAAAATGGCTTTTTGTTGCATACATGTATGATGAAACTATTTTGAACGGCATTTTCCCCAAGTTTATTGGTTTATTGTGTTGTAAATTTTTGGCAGACTTTGGAGGAGAGTAAAAGAATTAAAAGTTCAGCAGGGAAACTGGAGCTTCCCCAGCATCTGAAAACACGTCCTCCTACTCCACTGGAGAAATACATACAGGTTATCTCTATGTTTCTTTGACTGATGATGATTTGTTTACAGAGGCCTCGTAGTGTCTAGAGAACAGAAGCAGGATAAAGTTTAGCAAAAATTATTTTACTTAATTATCACCTATCTAAATGAAATAATTCCAGACTGATGTACAAAAACATGACCTATGTATTGTTTTGAAGGTGGATCACTCTCCCCCAGTCCCACAGACTTCTCAGGCTCTGATTGGCTGGCGTTCTGCAGTGCCAGAACTGCAACTGGAGCGCTTTGGCAAGGTCAAATGTGGGAAGAAGAGTTTTTTAAAAGAGCTTGGATGGGCTTTTGATGCATGCAGCTAAATCTACAGGAACTACTGTCCCCCATACCTCCCAACCCCCACAAACACTCCCCACGAATCAACTGACCCACCCCCAACCCAACACATTCCACTTATCCACTGACAGAAATCAGTAAATGTATTTCATAGCAACTATCTTAACTGATTCTTTCTTTTTTGTAATTAAGTTACATTATCCAGACCTGGGAGTAAAAGCACCTTCAGTTTACAATTCTGAACTCTTAGTTTAGTTAGTTTAGTAAACTAAAAATGTTATATTCCACTCTTACAGGACTAAAATGCTGCATGTATAACTATGTTACTATTGACTTTGGTAACTAACAAACTGGATAAACAAACAGAAAAAATATCTGTCAAGTGTATTGATTCCTAGAGTCCTTTGTTCCAAGGATCTTGTTTTCCCAGGGCTGTACATTCCCATCTAACTCTTTATATGATACATCAAGTAATACAAGTAGGGATGCTCTTTTCCTCAGGGTTAAATTGCCTGCTAAGCAAATATTTTGAGAAATTAAAATGTAACAAATATATTTTTTAATTGTCTTTGTCTCTTGTTAGTTTGGTGTATTGTCAAGTAACAAATCAGCCATATAACAGCTGCTATGTGTTAAACACGAATAATCGATTGACAGTTTTGCAGAATTATGTAATAACGGACTGCATATTTAAAGGTATTTTACTTATTCTTGATACCAAATTGATTTACGAGATTATTTGAGCCACTACAGTAATTAAATGGTTCAAAAATGGCATTAGGAATTCCGTAGAGGTCAAATGGTCAGAACACTCTGACAAGGTCATATTAAAAATAGTGCTGAAATGTGTGGAATATGTTTTCATTGAGGATTCTCACAGATTCTGTTGTTAACCCAGCTGACATTCTTGGTAAACTTTTACTGAAATTTTAAGATCGCCCTTCACTGGAAGCAGGGGAACTTCCCCAAACTCTGAATTAAGAGGTGTGTCCTAATACTTTTGTGCATATAGTGTACAGGCAAATTTGAAGTTTAAGATTGAGTGTAACTGCATTTTACCCCGTGCCCAAAGATAGATCATGCCCCATATAAAGATTGATCAGTCAATATATAAAGACTATATATATAAAGCCTCATACAGATGGTTTGCTTGCCACAGAGGATCAGGGAACAGGGTGTTCCGGACTCCTCTATTCTATGTTCCATAAATCGGAACAGTACGCGACTTTCTGATGATATAGCTATGCCACACTCTCGGGAGCAGCACCTTGTAAAGACAAGCCAGGAAAATGTCACCTCTAGTGTCAGACAGCATGTGATGGGAGGAGATTTTTCCGAGGAACACTCTGGTGTGATTGGCCGTTGAGACATATGCAGTGACGGAGGGACGAAGGGTGGGGAGAGGAGAACCCGGGGGTGTAGTCTGTCTCTCACCGCGGCTGAAGGCGGCACTTGCCGGTTGAGTTCCATCTTGCGGATCGCTAAAACTTAATGAAAAGACCATGAAGATCTGGACGTCGGAGCACATTTTCAAGTGAGTTTTTTTAAATCTATTTACGTATCACCATACTGGTACACGGACATTTATCTATAACTATTAGAAACGATACAGTCACGTGTAGGTTAAACTGTGTCTGCTTAAATGAGATTAAACCACCTAATCGGAAAATTAACAGAAACCTTTCTACGTTTATGAAAAATGCACTCTGGTAATCAACCAACCTATACCCAAGCTTATTAGTTAGCAGGCTAGGCTAACTAGCTCCAACCCTCGACCTTGTCTGCCCCTAAAGCTGGAGATTCAGGAAGCTCAGAGACGTCAATCTATTCATTTATCTACTTAAATAGGGAAAAAATTTAACTAGACATAAATTTGGTTTGTTTCTGTTCAATTCTTCGTTTGTATGACTATTAGTTGTAGTTTAACGAGCTAGGCTAGATAGCAACAAGCGAGTTAGCTAGCCAACAATTTTATGACTGGTTTTAAACCCTTAATGACGCTCTGATATTCGACATTTGTTAAATGTGTGGTTAATTATATTTTCGTAAATATTGCATTGGGGAATAAACTTAAGAACTTGTCGTTTTGGTGTCTGAAATTTGTGTGTACGGAAACGGGTTTTTGTCGTGGTTTTCTGGAATGTTCCAGAGGATTTTAGTCGCTTCGAAAGGTTTATAGGTACTAAAGTGGCTTGAAAGTGCTACGTCTCTTATTCAAAACTGATTTGTGTTGCTGTAGTGTTGGAAGATTGGTTTCTGGGAGTAAAAGACCGGCTGCACCTGGTGGAAAAGTGAATCCAGTGTTTAAGTGGAGTTTTCTGAACAGTAGATTTTTTTTGCAATCAGCTCAAATATATTTAATTCATCTCAGCGCATCCTAAGTATTGTGCAGAGTGGGCTGGTATGAATTGAATTAATGTTCCTCTACCATTTCATTCAATTGCATAACCATCCTTGACAGTAGTGCGACCTTTCCTCTAGATGTTTGACGTCACTCACCACGTGCGTTAGAACGACCCTCTTTACGTCATTACGGTCTTCCATTGAGACTTTTTACAAGTTTCATTTTAAAACGCTGAGTATTAGGATATCCTAATTGAAGCTGTGTTCACTCGTTCTGAAATCTAGGTATATTAATATTATATTTAATGGTACACCATATGACCAAAAGTATTGGGACTTCAGTGACATTGCATTAAGTTGACATTGTTTCCACATAACCAAAGTATGCACACATATGATTGTGAAACGAAGGCGTGAAAGCACAATATATGGGCACAATTTTTGGTATGCCTGACACATTCTTCCCCACTGAACTTGTACTACCATGTCTTTATGGACATTGCTTTGTGCATTGGAGCAAAGTTATGCTGGAATAGAAAAGGTATGCTGGAGCATTAAGATTACCTGAAGCATTAGGTGCTGAAGCATTAAGATTACAGGTGTGTCCCAGTACTTTGTCCATATAGTGTGTGTTACTCAATTTGTATAAGTGGTGGACAAAAAAAAATTAACTTTAATGCATATACCCAAACAGCAATTTGTAGCATTTAAAAATTATACATGGTGGATCTCCTAATAGCTTGCCTATACACCCTAATTTTGTTTGTTTCTTTTTTTCCCCAAGTCACCCATGGGAGACAGTGACCAAAGCAGCAATGCAGAAGTATCCAAATCCCATGAACCCCAGCGTATTTGGAGTAGATGTTCTAGATCGCAGTGTGGACCAGCAAGGCCGTCTTCACAGCAGACGGCTGCTCAGCACGGAATGGGGCCTTCCTTCAATAGTTAAATCAGTAAGATACACGCATTTCTTATTGTGTTACCTTGTCTTTTCCTCAGTTGAGCAGACAGGAGCATTGATTTTTGAATATTAGATTGTTGCTTAATTGGAAGATATCATGCTCAAAAATGAGTTGAATTGAAGCATTTAACAGATATTGGTTTGTATAATTTACTAGATATATTGTATAAATATATAGGTTTATTGCATAATTGTAAAGTTTCCTAAATAGCCCACTAAAATGGTTGCATACCTAAAGTTAATAAGACTGTTTGTCTCTGATATTTATTTGCATCAGTCATTGCCATAGAGCCTGATTGGGAACTATATAAACGTTGATGTAATTTGAGTTATTGTGTTTGAAAGTATCTTTGCCATACAGCATTAATAATGTAAGTAAAAGTGGTGGACAGAACAAGAGAAATCTTGACAACATGGAGTGGCCAGAAATCTCCAGACTAAAACCCCACAGAACTGGACAGAAAAGCGAAAGTGCCGCACACTTATGGGAACTTCTGCAACATAGTTTGAGAAGGACTTTCTGCAGAATGAACAATGAGACATTAAAGGCTTGAATTTCAATAAAAAAAAAAGTGCGTGTGTGTTTGAGCATGTGACTGTATGCAGTAATCAGGTTTTATATTTTGAATTGAGTCTTTTAGTTGATCCTACAGATGAGATAATTAGTGGAAAGATATTTGATTTACTGTACATCTTGAAGCTTTACATGCAGTCTGTTACCATGCTTGGAACTACTATAACCTCATACCAGCACATGCTGTTCTATCCACCTTGTGGTGTCTTGTTTCGGTTGTGACTAAGTGCCCTGGTATGATGTAACTGCTCGCCTCCCACTTTCCTCTCATTGCTAGAATGTCCACTAGAGCTATTCTCTCTTACTTCAATGGTAGTATTTGTTTGGGAGTGCTGTCATATCAGTACACTGATTGTTAGTCTTTTGTTGGTATGAGACAGACTTAAAACAACAGCAAGAAAAAAACAGTCTGTAAAAAGTGTAGCTGTTAATGATGAATGATTTATGTTTCCACAGATAATTGGTAATGCACGAACGTGTACATATGTTCAAGAGCAGTCTGTTGTGGACCCTAAAGAGAAAACTTTGGAACTTCAGTCTTCAAATGTAAGATCCTATGTTTATAACTAACAAAGACTCATCAGCAGGGAAAATAAATACCTGCTTGTATTACAGGTTTGTGTTATTGAAACTAGGTATTCCCTATTGTTTGTACATTCATCTCTGATGCTGTGTTCAATTTCAAGCAAGCATACCTTGTCCTTTATGTGCACATTTTTGCAAGCAATTCCTCAGATGTAAGAAGGTGAATTGTCAGTGTTACCATGAGTCGACACTATTTAGTTTAAGTTGCAATTCATTATATTCAAACCAAATCCATATGTCCCTAGGTTCTGTTGTTTAACAATTGCATAGTCCACTGATCTGAAGTCCCAAGATTATTATTGATTTATAAATTAAAATATTTAGCTAGATTATCTGTTTACTCTTTTGGACAATTCATTCTGATTAAGTGTTACAGGATTAGAAGTGGTTTGCATAAGCTCAATACACTCTTGCAGTTAAAATGATGGAGTGCTTTTTCTTCAGATATGTAAACTCCTCTCATGTTACACATGCACTTCTGTGTTCACAGATCACATTTACAAACATGGTCTCTGTGGATGAGAGACTCATCTACAGACCACATCCTGAAAATCCAGAAAAGTAAGCCTCACGTTTACCTGTTGTATCCAGAGGCACACAGAGAATTTAAGGCTTATGTTTACCTCAATTTTAACAGTGTAATGTCAGACTGTAAATAGTTTCAGAATGGCTTAAATGAAGATGTTACACCCTCAGAGGACAATGTAGCTGTCAGAAACGGGCAATGGTTGGAGCACATGTAGACAGATGGGAGGGGAAAAATACATGTAAATACATATAAAACTAATCTAGAAGTACTTTGTAGTTTTTTTTTTTAATGCAACAAAAGGCAAAGTAGTACAACTTTCATGTTTGAATGTGTAGGACTTATGGTTCTGAAAACATGAACATTGTGAACACTGGTTAATGTTTTCCCAGGACGGTGCTGACACAGGAGGCAATAATCTCAGTGAAAGGAGTCAGTTTAAGCAGCTACCTGGAGGGTCTTATGGCAAGCACCATCTCGACCAATGCAGGAAAGGTAGGACCACTGAAATTCCGGCCTTATTCTTCTATGATTTGTTCATGTATACATGCAAGATATGCAACCTCTTTGTGGTTGAAAGTTAGACTATTTTTACGTATTTGTTTTTCACTGAAAAAGTCCTTAAGCATAAGATTGTGAGCGATGTAACTGAAACAGCCAGTGAGACAGCCAGAGAAGAGTGAAAGCTGTGGGGAAGGGCACAGTTATTAAATCGCTTTGACATGTAATTGTGGGGGGAAAAATATACAAACTAACAAATAAATAAAATGGCAGTTTTATTTTATAGAGTGTTAAAGGCAGCTGAGCTTGGATTTTCAATCATATAAGATTCCTTTTCTCACACAAATTGGGACATACTGATTAAAAAAATTTTTTTTTTAAAAGAATATCACCTAAAAGCTGTGGCACTAAGTTAATGTCTTACAGTGCCGTACAGTGATGGCTTATAGTCAGACTGTAGTCAAATAGTCAGTGCTGAAGCAATGATTTTCCCATTCGGTGGAGCTTACAGGGCAGAATCAGCTACAGTGTAGACAGAAAAGCTGTTGACTCGCATTACATATTTACTTGCCAAAATCCAAAAGTTTATATAATTAAACTAATACCTTGTGATCTAAGGGAATAGCCAGTGTGAACGTGTGAATAATATTTAGTCTTTCATTCATGTTGTGGGGGGAAAAAAACGTTAGTGATTTTTGTCCTGAATATGTATGTTCTTTTCCTTGAATCCAAATTGAAACACAAGTTCCACTGACTATTTGAAAATCAAAGGGTTTCGTGCCCATACTCCGTACATACTGCATTGTCCGAAAAAATGAAATGAAATGTCTCCTGCACCCGGTGTACACAAAGACATTTTATATTCAGCCATGTGTGTTTTCTTCTGATTAAGACATATGTAACTTAAACATACATTTGAAATTTGTAGGACATTAAGGTGATCAGTGAACGATATTAATGAAGGGGCCATTTAGTCTCTCATTGTAGTTCTGCCTAAATGATCTCCCCCAAGTTCTAACAAAACTGGAGTCTTCACCCTTCAAGGCTTGTCACATTCTTTATCCTACAGTGGAGGAGGGCAAGAACATTCATTATATGCTTAATGTTGCTTAATGTTTTTGCTGAATTTTGGACCATTTCCTTTGGTTCATTAATCATGAATTCAGCTGCTGTGTTCAAATAATGTAGGATGTTTACACTGGAAAGATGAAAGATGGCTTTGGGCAGCAATAATATACATAACATATGAAAAGCAGATTTTCAGTAATAAAGTTTGTCATAAAAGTACCCATTCCTTTAACTGTTAACTGTTATTTTTCCCCACATCATCTACAATGGTAGGATTTTTTTTAAAATATTTTATTTTAATGTATACTTTTCCTGAATTGTGGCTCTGGTCTGTCTTTTGTGTCTGTAGGGTCGTGAGGCAATGGAGTGGGTTATCAGACGTTTGAATGCAGAGATTGAGGAGCTGGCTATCACAGCGAGAGGCACCATACGGACACCCATGGCTGCAGCAGTTACAGAAAAATGACATTTACTCATACCTGCATTCCTTGGTCATTGTTTAGGATCTGCTTAGTGTCTTGCTATTTTTTTTCCTTGCATTGTCTCTTTCTATACAAGTACCGTACATCTCTCTCTCTGTCACTGTACTTGTATTTTTACATTGGGTTTTTTCCAGTTTGTGGAAAAATATTCCCTCCAGCTCCCTCACATTATAGCATCTATATTAGAGGCTCGAGGGATGGTAAATGACAGAGAGTGAGTCTGCATTTTATTAAATACGTGGTTGGCAAGGCTGACTGAGACTGTTGTGAAGAACTAGAGGGCATAGTGTGCTGAACAGCAGTCAGTTAGGTCAGTCACTGTAAAAACAAAAAAACAACCAGCACTTCATCATAGATTTCACTCTAATTACCCAAGTTATACAGAGTTGATTTTGTATTATTTTGAGGATTAGTTCAACCTTGGCTGAACACTAAGAAAGCTCTTATCTGACAAGTCCCCGTGTTTTTTCATACCGCTTTTAAACAAAGCGTATTAATGACTGTTCAGCATGGACTGTGCTTTTTAGTGCAGTCTCACCAACACCCACACTTGAATACTGTGCTTATTATTATTATTATTATTTTTATTACTACTACTATTACAGCGTATGTATGGAACTGCAAGAAAATTGAAGGGAACAAACTATCATTTCCATGCAAAAAAATGTTTTCCTAAATTTGCCGCAAAAAGATGTGTTTAGGTTCAGTGGGCCCCATTTACCCTTGTTTCCACAATGAAATATTGTGTAACTGTGTTTTGTTGAAAGCGCAGGTTTAAAGCTTTTCCTTTGCAAAACCTGCATTGTTGAAGCACTGAAATAGTATTTCACAGAATGCAACGAAGCTTCTTCTGCAGTTGTCGGAAATGCGGCCTTTCAGTCGAAAGTATCGCGTATCAGTGTTGATGTTAGTGCAGTCAAAGTATAAAAAAGGGCATTGGACGCCTTTAGTAGTTCTAGACACTTAATACTCGCTTTTACGTGGCAAAAGTTAAGTGCGTCTCCAGCAGACTGTCTGAGAGACAGGAGCTAAACATCTCAATCTGTCAGCTACTGTATTTTCATTGCCTAAGATGTCAGCTCCTTTTAGATTTGCCATGTTTTGTAAGCATTGTGGAAGAAGTTACTATCTGTCTGCATTCATGTTATAAGGATTTAGAGTCAAGTGTATTTGTCACGTCACATATGAAGGTGCTGCAGTGAGCACCTTCAGATGTGTTATGAAGAAAAGAACTATGTATTATTACTTTGAAGACAAACTACAAGGTGGAGGGAGATATTGGTTATTGAGGATTAGTGCACGTATTCTTACTTTTTGGCTTAACAAGGCTTCAGTAGTGGATGGCAAAATACAATCTATTTATTTATTTATGTAGTATTTTATAAAATTGTTTTTGGGCATCCACTAAAATGCAGCTTGTTCTTGTTGGAGTGGTTCCTTAAAGTGTAAATCCTGGTTTACAGATTGTGTTTGAACTGGAACTTACCTCATCTTGGATTTTTTTAAAAATGTCATTGCACTTAACACTATTCTCTTTAACAGTGGGCCACTATGTGTTACAGCAAACTATCATATCTACTTGATAAGGCCATGGTTGCTTTTAATTTAATTACCATGTATATTGGCTGTTTTTAAACAATATTTTAAGCAAAATATTCTAGAATTTTCACATTGTTGTAAAGCCCCTATCATATGTAAGGTACAATACATCATTTTGTGTTTAAAGAAAAATTATTGGTACATACAATGTGATCTTGATGAAATGCAGACCATGTTATTTCTGTGTTCTGGCGAACAGGCAGTACTGAAATAAAATCTTGGGTTTAAGATCCTTGATGGTGTGTTTGGCTTCTGTTAATGATTAATACAGTAAGAAGTCTATATAAGAATGTGATTGCTCATATTTAGATGTACAATAAATGCACCTGAATGTGCATGTGCCTCTATATGGCTACCAGATCAAGCTAATTTATAACCCCTATCTTCTGACAAATCAGACTGGTACAGAACTGTGGATTATAAGACCTGGCTCACAATTTTTGTTCCAATTCATACCAAAGGTGTCGGATTGGGTTGAGGTCGGGGCTCTGTGCGAGCAGTCAAGTTCTTCCACACCACACTTATCCAACCCTGTTTTAATTAACCATGCTTTGAGCACTGGTGTGCAGTAATGCTGGAAAAAATTGGAAGCAAGGCATTGTCCTAAATGTATGCTGAAGCAATAGGTTTCTCCCTCAGTGGAAGAAAGGGGCAGTCTGAATTGAATAATTAAGAGGTGTTTTGCAATACATTTGTCCATAAAGTGTATGGTGCCTTGTAAAAAAGTTCAGCTCGCCTTGCATGTTTTCTAGATAACAATTGATACTCATACATATACATTTACCTTCACAGCCAAAATTGATTTTTTTAGCAAACTTTTTTTATACTTGCCTTGGCCATGTGGAATCAATGTACTGCTAAATGCTTGACTTTGTCCTGTGCTTACATTTCTTAGCTGGTTTAAAATGCTGCTTCATGTTGTATTTCTATTAGAGGACAAATACTGTACTTGGGTGAAACCTCAAATAAAATCTTTCTGGAGAACTTAAATTTGACATGTTAAACTTAAGTGATGAAAGTAAAAGGATGATCCATTATTACAATAATCTAGCTGTGGGATAATTTGAATTTTCTTATATTTTGGCAAACAAAAAATATATTATGGCAGAAATGAAAACTTGATTTAAAAACAAATTCAGTAATTCACATAACAGTATTTCTGGTATTCTTGCATACTGGTGAATACTAGTGGTCCCAATCACCACACAGCTCTGTCCCAGCAATAAAAGACATACACAACACAATGGAGAAAAATCAGTCAGGAACAGAATTTATTTTATAATGCTTTTTCTGCAGCTGGCTTTCTAGCTTCTGCGTGGGTGCAACAGACTCACCATGTCTGTCATTTAAGAGTGCAGTGTGATGATTCTTTTAATCTTTTAATACGTCTTCCTATTTTTAGGCCTTCATTTTAGTTTATCTATGTGTTTTCTCCCTTAAATGCAAAACATATTGACATATGCAGCAGAAATAGTGCAGAGAAAAAGTGTTTAAGAATGTGAGGTCTGAGTCTATATTGGAATAAAGCGTAGATGGATGAAAATAGTACTTGAGTATAATCATTACTTTTTTACTGTCATGCACTTTGCCCAGTTTTAAACTCTGTTCACTTTTCTTTCATCCATTTTATAAACAAGTTGCTCTCCTTTCCAACAATGAAAAACATCTTCTATTGCCATCCTCAGCTGTTGGGTTGGCCAAAAGCAATAGCACAGTCCTGATTTATTTCAGCTGCTTCTGATATTTCAGCCATACTCATAGCCAACAGGTATAAAATCCAGCATATAGCCATACAGTCTCAATTGACAAACATTAGCAGTACAATGGATTATACTGAAGAGCTTGACTTTAAACATGAGTCACAGGATGCCACCTCTGCCATAAATCAGTATGTGATATGTGAGGCTGCTAGGCCTGCTCTAGTCAACTATAAGTGCTATTGCTGTCAAGGCTGACACATCTGGCAAAAACAGCAGTTCAGCAATGAAGCAGTAGAGCATGCAAACTCCTAAAAATCTGTTACATAACTCACAGAGTTCCAGATTACCTCTGGAAGCAACATCAATAGAAACACTCATGCCAAAATGTTAAACCTTCCTGTAAATATAAATGCAGACTTAGCTGCAAAGGGAGACCACCTGTATACAAATGCCAATGGAATTAGATGGTCATGTGTCCACTTTTTGCCATATAGAATATGTTTTGATATATGTGCAATGTATGCTTTCTAAAAATAGAACTTTTGTATTTGGCAAAAGAATATATTTCTTTTCAGACACATTGACTCCCTTCACAGTTTAATCTATTTTGCATATTTGGAGGTGGAGCCTTTTTAGATGATGTCTAGGTGCTTCAAATGACTTCAAAGGCTTTTCATATTGTAAATACATGAAGTGAACCCAAAACAGCTCCAGATGACTAGGGAGTATCAAGGTGGGACTGCAGCAAAATAGTAAGAATCCATGTAGACTCACTGGTAATAAAAGTGTTGCATTAGATTACTGAAATCAATGTTATTTGATATGAATTATTAGTATTAGATAGATCTGTATTAAATGGTTTATGCATGTGCTTAATGAAAAGCACCACAATTTTATTTCAATATCTCAACAGCACATTTCATTGTTTTATTAAGAAATATGGAATGAAATTATCCAATGTAAGTGATTTTTATTATTGTTGTTATTTTTGTTGCAGTTGTTAGTAGTGGTAACGTTAGTAGAGGTATTAACAGGTCTGTGGTGTTGTAGTCACTAGAGTGCCCTGTAGATGGCGCTGTGGTCCTGCTCCAGCATCTCTTTCTGGTATTTTCCTCTCCTGGAGTTGTAAAATGGCTCCTTTTTCTGTACTTCACTTCCCAGAGTCCTCGGAGTGTGGGGTTCGGGGTGTCTCGGAGACGGGGGGG
>JBBMFX010588211.1:0-13572 GCA_037832545.1 Rhabdalestes septentrionalis | reverse complement strand
GCTCGCCGTCGATGTTTTTGTTGTTAGCTGAAAGAAGCATCCGTTAGCTCGCGTTTCTTTTCTTAAAAGGGGCTGCCGTGTTTCGATATGTGATTAACAGAGGCGATTAAACAGTCTCTCATTTGAGCTCCCTTGCTTCGTTCTTAGGCTGAACATTTTAGCTAGTATATTTTTGATCGCCGTGGCTTTGAAAGTGAGGGAAACATGGGACTGCCCGCATTGGAGTTCAGCGACTGCTACCTGGACAGCCCGCAGTTCCGAGAGAGACTCAAGTCTCACGAACTGGAGCTGGACAAGACCAACAAGTTCATCAAGGAGCTCATCAAGGACGGCAAGGCTCTCATTCAAGCCCTGAAAAGTAAGAGTATCATCTCTGTGGTTTGTGCATCTAACCGGGATATGTTCACTCTGTTGCATGGAGCGTAGTGTAGTGGAGCACCTCTGTTCAGGGGGTTTATCGCGTGTTTGCAGCTGTCTTAACTCACCACACAGCTCCAGCAGAAGTATCTGGGACTGATGTTTGTGTCACTGCTGAAAAAACAGGCCGACTTTCTAGAAAACATCATCACCTTTGGCACAGGTGCCATGAGCAGTCCTGTCACACTAACCTCTCCGAGAGACCTAGGGTCCCTCAAACAGGACACATTTCCACTTCCCTCCGCTCCTTTTCAAAACAAATACACCGGGCATAACAGAAACCTCCAGAACTGAAACGACTGAAAAAAAAACCAATTTTGACCTATTCACACCATTTGCACATAATTAATATAACGGGAACATAATTAAATCGGTAAACAATAAACTATTAACGGATTTATCATTCATTCAGAGTGGTTTGGTCTGAAATCCTGTGGTGAAGTTTCGTTAAAGCAGTGGTGAATTTAACCAGACGTTTGAAAAGTCTCATGCCTTTAAAAGCTGCCTTGCAGAAGCTTATTAAATGAAGGTTATTAATGTGTTGCCTGATAGTGGAGTCCCCGTTAAAATCATATGCCACGGTGTATGTTTAGTCCCATTTTGTTGGAGTTTTGCTTTTACTTTACAGTGCAAATTGATGTAACAGGCCTCATAGCTCATCAGAGTTGCTGCATCAAAGGTTGGGGTTTGGGCAAGCCCCTGCATTGCTAACTTTTTTTCCGGCAACTTCTGTGTTAAAATGCTAATGCTTTGCAGGCATATGAACACACTGCAAGACCACCGCTGTTTATGTGAAGACCCCATCTGACAGAGCCTCCTAGAGAGCATAGATAATATCAGCATGAGTGACTCAAACATTGGGCATTGAGCGACCAGTCTTTACACTGCATAAACCCCAACACACATCTATAACACAGGACTGGCCTGTCATTTCATGTCATGATTAAAGGCTTCCATCCACAGACTGCCCAAAGGCATTAATTATGCTTCCAGATTAAAATCTTACATCCTCTAATTCTGCACAGATGGACCATGGTTTATATGGTGATATCTTGATTGACATTAAACAACAAGTGGTGAGATAAAATTGGTTTTTCAATAGCTGTGCTAATGTGGCAACACTCAAGTTACTGTAATGCTTGTTAAAAGCCAATATTCATTTTGTCTTAAAAAAGTCATATGTTATTTGACCTTGAGTTTTCAAAACAGACTTCAATGGAAATTCCACTATTTATTTACTAAAGTTTCAACATACTTTAGGATTGTTCACAGTGGTGGTGATTGGAACCAAAAGTTGGGTTCAGTCACTGAAAGCTCCTTCACCAAAACCTGGTACGTTAAATGGTCATTACACTGCCTAATGACTGAGATATTGTTTATGAATAAATTCAAGAAGGTTTCTTTGACCTCATTTTTAAAATCTTCTCCTTACAGAAAGGTAGACACATTGTAAGTCAGAGTAGTACCTGGTGAAACTTTTATCTTGCTATTTTACCATCATTTACATTTCATATAAAACTCAGAGCACAAATGTATGCCCATCAGGGGGGGGTTGTATAGTAAGTATTAAGGTTATATCTGCATGGTAGATCATGACGCTCTGAATCGCTATTTCTCCATTCATCTGTAATTTATACAGATCCTTTGAAAATAATTTCAGTGGAAAGGTTATGTATTTTACAATTAAAGAGCTTATAACCTGACAATAGCAGCTGCGGATGTGATGATGATAATGAGAAATGAAACTCAAGCTGGTTTCTGTAATTCCTTTGTGGTCAGAAGCTGTGTGTTGAACTGAGAGATGAGTTAGATGTAAGAATAGCATGTAGATATCCAGAATCAGAATCAGGCTATATTGTTAAATAAATGTTGCACATACTAGGAATTTGACTTTGGTTATTTAGTAGCTCCTAGTTACACAGTAACTGACAATTGAAGTTGCACATTTGTACAGTAAAGTTGATGTGCATACATGCATGCGGGTAAGATTGTGTACCGTCGGTGTAAATATGCTTTTCAAACTTTTAACCGTTCCTTAATGAATTTGAACTTGGGTCAATTTAATTTCACAAAAGACAGGTTTGTATGTTCTGCTGCTGGAAACAGGGCACAACTCGTTGGTAACTCTGATCAGATTTCAGTGCTATTCGCTAATCCCACTGTAGGCCTCTAAAAATGGGTAACCATGAAGGCGTACGGACTGATGTAAAAGGTTCTTTAAAATGGCATGAGCTTTAATGCACTAACTAATAAAACAGTACTTCATTTAAAGTCGTTCTTACAGAGTACCTTTTTGCTCTTTTTTAGAATCAGCACCCAATCTCCAATATGCTTTGCCCTGTATCTGAACTGCAGTTTAATACTAAGCAGCCAACTTGGTGTAGCATGCTGTGACACAGACAGACAATAGACTCATCTTTTTTCTCATTGTTTGACTCAATATTACTCTCGTTTGTACTTTCACTGCCTCTTGGGCTGACGCATGGGGAATGCCTGTGGAGATTTCCTCTTTTCCCTTGCTAGGCTTGTTCTGAAAAGCTTGTCCAATTCTCACCACCTCTCCTGTCACTGGTCTTAAAGTTTTGACCCTCAGCTTGCCAGAACACCGGAGTGTGGCTAATTGTGGAGGCAAGCCCTGTTTGTGGGCAGTTATCTATTCAAAGATTTGAATTTCACAGACCTGCCATAGAAACATTCAGCATTTTCATGTTTTTGTTTTCGTGTTGTATCTACAAAAAGGACGTACCGGCTTTCTCTGCCATTACTTGTGTGGGCATTATTTTTTGCACAAGTTGCTACAAATTAAATCATATTCTTTTTTTGCTCCCAAAAATTAGAATAATAGTAAGATTGGAAAAATAGCGGAGTTTTAGTTCTGCAAGTCTGGTAAGCCTGAAGTTTTTTCATTCACCAAAGTAAGCTTCAGGTAAATATGATACATATTCTGTCCACTGTGCAGTATCCCACATGTCCTTAATTCCCAGCATTAATTGTTCAAACATCTCCAAATAATGGCCAGAATGTTTGGCCATTCATTCAGGCTGAGCCAATGTTTTAGAGCTGTTATTGTTATGGTTACATTTGCCCTCGCACTTCTCATATCTCAGAGGGCTGCAATGCATCGGAGCCCTCTGATCAATATTTATTTATTTTGTTTTCTATTTAATTAGTTGGACAAGCAGCTTGACTTAAGGCCTGATGCATAAAGCAAGGTTCATTTGCCAAGTAACACAAATAATTATAGTAAAAATTAAAGCAGGTAGATATGTGTTAATAAAGTTTAAATTGTATGGTGTTGGCAATGTCTAGCAGAATAATCGTAAAATGATTTTAGTTTTTCATTCTTCTTGTATTTCAGCGGCGATGTATCTGGTTTTCACTTTAAGAGCCATACATGATCTATTTGACTTCTCAAAAAGCATGATCAATACAACAGTATATAATGATGAAATGGTTCTTTATAATTATAATGTGTAGAAGCTGAGAACTTTCCTCGGGTTTATGCTCCACCTCTGCTTTGTGCTGTTTTTTGCTCGGACTATTGTGGAATGGTTTTGACCTTGTTTTAATAGGTACATATGATTTTGTAAGCAAGGACAGAAGAACCAAACAGGAAGTGCATATTAGGAGCCAGGACGTGTGTTTTTGACTTTTCCTGATCTTTCCCACTGAAATATTTCATAAAAAAAAAAAAAAAAAGGAAAACGCTGATTGTTCATTTTGGCCTTCTGTGCCCATCCTCATAGACACGTTCAACCAGTTGGTGCAGCAGATGAACAGTGAACATGTTGGCTCTGTGGATCTGTGTCCCTCCTACAAAACAGGGAACTCAAACAAGTGACCTGTAATTACTGTTGATTTAAATTATTAAGAGGGAGTGCATCAACCATGAACAGGTGATTTTACATGAAAACATAACATCCAGCTCAGTACACAGCAAAAATTCCCCAACATCATATCCAAAACGCAAAACCTTTTCAGTGCATCACAATGGCTTGACCAAGGTTGATCTGTAGAAATGCTTCTGACATATATATTCCAATATTTAGCAGTGTTCTAGGTTCATTCATCTGCCTGCAGCCCACCTATAGTTCCTATGTGGTAATGTGTCTGATTTTAGGTACAAGAACCATGTGGGCCATAAGGGTTTACGAAGTACTGGCTTATTCAACATTACTGGTTTGTATTCTAGAATCCTGTAGTTCATTTTGTTATTAGAAACATTCAGTATTCTCAGTTGGTATTAAAAAAAAAATCACTAACATACTTTTTGGATATAAGCTCATAGACAGGTGGATTATATTTAATGAATAATAATTCCATGCTGCACCGTTTTTATTGAGTAAATCCGCTAAAATGATAACTTTATTAGATTCTACAAAACTCAAATGAGTGATTGGTGAGGATGAAGCTGATTTTATTTTTATCCCTAAGAGGAGATGCCAGAGCTTCGTTGACCTCTTTGAGCACATAAGTTAACAAAGAGAGGATTTTTTGGTGTGTGTGTATGTGTTTTTCAAAGAGTGAGGCAGGAAGGAAATTAGGGCAACCCTGAGCTCGATCATTGTTATTGCTCACTTGTGTCCAGAGGCAATTCATGATGCTTTCTTTAAGCAGGCAGCACATGTGTCATATGGAGGCTGCAGAAAATCTTTCCTAGAATTATTCTGTATCCTTACTTCTGAAATTCAGATATCCTTAGATTATTGCCTCAATAGATAGACCACTATAGACCACTATAGACCACTATAGACCACTATACTCAATGATTTTATTTTAAATTCAATGGCAGATTTTGTTGTAGTAGTAGTAATGTTGTGTTTTAAGTTTCTTTCCGTTCCTTTTTTTATGCAATTGTCCAGATTTGCCTACAGTAGCCTGATTTATCATATATGATATATTCAAACTTTGGCTGTGCTCACTTTACCTCAATAGACCCGAGAGAAGTTGGCAAGCATGTATGCCCACTTGTAGCAGTAAAATGTATCTGCATGTGGAACTGGAGATTCTACTGTGTTTTAATCACTATGTAAAAAAAGGTCCACACTATTTAGTATTGATCCCCTGTTTTGTAAATAAGCATTTGCACTGTCAGTACCAACAGTGAACAGTGAGCTTACATGGAATATATTAAAAAGTGAGTTTTGGACTTCTTTAAATTGATTTAGCACAGCACAGCTCTACTGATGTGTTGCATCTGAACACAAACAGTATTAATCTTGACAGATTTTCAATAATGCTGGGTAATGGTTACAATATTTAATCAGGATTAAACATAAGGGTTTCTGCAATTAAATGCATTGTTATAATCTACATTAAATAATGCATACAAAAGTAGTGTATTGCACACTTTTACCTTTAAAGTATTGATATATGAACACATGTGCAATTAAAAAAAAAATCGTTTGTCTTTTTTCAGAGTTATACAGCTGCATTTCAGATATTTCTGTAACTCTTAATTTAAACATTAATGTAATCAAAGCCAGTATTAATGTAACCAAATCAAATATCAAACCAAAGCTATTTGGCATTGAAATTTTATATAGTTTGTTATAGAAAAACAAGTCTAGATTGGTGTAATGGTCAGGAGTCCCATTACTTTTGTCCATATAATATAAAACAGCTCACACCCAAAAACACAAAAAAGCAACAACATTTCTGAATAAAAGGATAAAAAAAAACGATAACAGAATGTTCAGCATTAAGTAAATAGTGTGATAAAAACGCATTAACTTACCCAGCGCTAATTTTTAATTGTTTTTTCTGTTCTTTTTTTTGTTTTTTTTTAAGCATAACGTTTATTTTTCCAGTCAATAAAATGTCAAAATTGTAGTGCTATACATCTATACCTTTTCTAGAAGTGGATGCAGTGTGTTCATTCAAACATTATGTCCCCACTCTGAAGTCTAGCAGCCCCCTGGTTCCCTCATTGAAATTCAAAGCTATTAGCGCAGATGCCTAATATAGTTTTAGTATATAGTACAGAGTAGTGGAATCTATATAGTTTCAGAGTAGTGGAATCACTTCAATAAAACGATGCATAGCTTAGCCCAAATGTTCTAGTTCAAACTGTATTATACACTTGCATATTACTCCCCAGCAATTTATCTTAATAAGGTCATGAAGACGACATGGCATTAGAAGAGGAGGACTACAGAGAGAGAGTGAGTGAATGAGAGAAGGAGAGTAAATAATTATGACCATGTTTGCTACTTCTCGCCCCATTATGCCAGGAAAATGATGCAGGCCTGTGATGTCCCCTGCGCAACCAGGAAAAAGGAAGTGGGGTTCACTTGCTCAGCATGGAGGCATTATTTTTAGGGACTGACTTTTAAACTTGGCAGCAATCAGGGCGGGAGTTTTGTGCCAGCCAGCAAAAACATCAGAAAACACTTCTTAGTGTTGGGAAAGAACATCCACGGCCTTAAAGCTAAGAAGACAGCTTCTTTCGGTCTTGTCCATGTCTGACCCCAACTGGTTTTTGTCTCTAGGCAAAAGTATTCAGGAAGATGCTGCATTCTCATATTGCCATGACCTGGAGTGTGAACTCCTCAGCCAGGAGGGTATCGGCAAATTAAGGGCTAAAATTCATGTCTAAATGGTTCTTCACACACACATGCTTACTGTTGTCCTTGCATTTCACACACATTCGCACTCATACTCATGTTTCCTCAATCCCTTTTGCTGTCTTCCCTGACCTGGTCAGGACTTCCTGTTTTATTTCATGGCCCTCCAATTGGGTGGTCTCTGTTACAAAAACAATGTCATTGAGCTTTGAGGGTTTACACTGGCCAGGCATTGCTACAGTCAAACTCAAAATTTGTCCATTAGAAACTTTTTGTTAATTCTTCTATGTTAATGTATTCAGTTTCTGTACAGGAATGTTAATGGAATTCTTTTCCGCTTTTTATTAAGTTTGTAGGATGTAAATCTGCAGTTCATTGTCATGTTAGAAAGTGCATCATCGCTGTTGGTACTGCATTGTATCTTTGGAATGTAAATGTTTTTTAACGCAGTTGTTTTCAAACCAGACGATGGAGATATTTGCACATAAAAAACAAAAAATAATGTACAATTAATATATTTCAATCTTTGTTTTGTTACACTATTTTGTTACAAGCCTAAAGAGAATGTTGTTTATCTTTCACTAGTTTTAAAAGCACTTGTTCTGAATCCAATTCAGAACAATTATTCAAAGTGAATTCACTAATTCTATGAGAGACGATATTGAAATGTATAATATTTCAGCTATCTTGCGTTTAGGCTGGTTACGAGTGGGGCCAAGACAAATATTTTAATTTAATAATAAGTTATTTTATATTGTGCCTGCTAAATGCTCAGTTGTGCACAGATTAATTAAATTTTTTTTTAAATAATAATAAGCCGTTAGCGCTGTTGCCTCACAGCAAGAAGGTCCTGGGTTCGACTCCCGGGTCGGGCGCAGGGTCTTTCTGTGTGGAATTAGCATGTTCTCGCCGTGACCGCGTGGGTTTCCTCCGGGAACTCCAGTTTCCTCCCACCACCAAAAACATGCGGGATTGGGGATACGTTAATTGAGCACACTAAATTGCCCCTAGGTGTGATTGTGAGTGTGAATGTGTGTGTGTGTGACCCTGCGACATGCTGGCGACTGTCCAGGGTGTACCCCGCCTTCGCCCGTAGTAACTGGGATAGGCTCCAATCCCTCCCCCCCCCACCCCCCGATCCCGAGTGCGGGATAATGGGGTAGAAAATGGATGGATGGATGGAATTTCTTTCGGTTTTCAGTTTTGGTTTTCGGCCAGGGTGTTTCCTTATTTTCGATTTTCGGTTTTCGGTTTCGGTGCAAAAAAATCCTTTCGGTGCATCCCTACTTTAAAACCATTTGTCATAGTTATGTGCCAGGAGAATTCTACATGATAAAATAATATCCAAAAATACTTTTTGTAAATTGCCCCTATTTTACATGTAAATGTCAGACGGCACATGTAGTTTCATGGCATGTTTCGGATAGTAAATATATGTGTAGGTTGTCTATATATGTGTTAGAAACCAGGAGTCACAATGTTTACATCACCACCATTATAAAGAAAAATAAGGTAAGTGTTTTCATGATGTAACAATTTAAATGTAAAACATTTAATAACAATTGAATTAGGCAAATATATTGAAAATTCACAGGGCCCACCATAATTCTAATAAGAATGCTGTACGTATACCTTTGGATTTCAGCACTGCTGGCAAACAGGCCTGGTTTGGGTTGCAAATGCAGCTTTGAGTTTTGAATTTCAAACAGTGCCTGTGTGCGTTGGGTGTGGTTGTAGAGATGTCTGTGTGTGTGTGTCTGCATGCTCGTCTCTGTCATAGGCTGTAATGGGAGTCACTGTGTGTTGACTTTGCAGATTCAAGAGATCAAGGTGCGACATTATTAGATTTGTTAAGGCTTGGCCTTCAGAGATCGCACTGACCTGGCCTGAACAGAACCAGAGAGCCACATGCCATGTTGGCCTTTAGGGCTGAGATTGTAGCACAACACCACAATGCAGCCCTTCAAATGCATAACCAAAATGCTAATGGTTAGCAGTAATCACTTCAAACTAATTCAATACAAAGGCATGCTAATGTATTCCTGTAAATTTGAATCTAAATCCTAGACACACGCCTAGAAAGAAACACACATTCATAAAGATATTTTGCTCACATACCAAAGGTACCAGACTGAAACTTTAGAAATTTCGTCCACATGCTGGAAATAATAAATATTTCAATCTAATGAATACAGGATCGGTTATACTTGCAGATTCACTAGCTTACAATATAAATTAAAAACTGCCTCTGTATTGAAATCTATGATGTGTTGATATTTTAAACATGACACCGTGCTTTGAAAGCTCACACTTCTTGATGTTTGTAACCAACATCCTATAGAATTCATCAGTTAACTATCTGTTTGGGCTTTGGCTTATCAGCATATGGCATATAGCACACATTTTGAGGTCAAGGAAGGAGTGGAGTTACATAAAAATAAAGTTAATGCTCCACAGTAAACACTGGTCCTGAATCTAAACCTTTCGACAAACACAACTGGATTCAACACTTGTTGGGATGATTGTTAATTCATAGCCTCATTGGAAAGTTATGCAATTTCATCCAATCACAAAGACGGATTGTTTGACGGGAGGCACTCTGCCTGCCAAAGCAGGCCTTAACTCGACCGTAACTTTATCAATGCCTCAACATGCTGTGCTTTTTGTGAATGCATAAACAAGAGACCACAAAAAGTTTGAGGATTAGAAAAATACAGCCATAGAATTTTAACTGCAGATAAACTTGTTATCTAAATAAACAGTCCGAGTTTTACTAATCACCACTGCTTTCTTTCCATAATGTAGTCAAGCATTTGTAATCATTTTATGCAGCCCACGCACTAAAGATAGTCTCTGGTGCATTGAACAATTTACCACAATGTACTTGCAAAGGGTGTGTTGATACAGGTGTCAGATTCAGCCTTCTCATTTTTTTTCTTGCATTCCCCAGAGGAAAAGCAGATGCTGTTGGAAAAGTGGTTGGATCTGGCAGGTGCTGTTTTTATTTTTTTTGTTTTCCCCTGTAATCATTGCCCAATGAAAGTTACTTGGCATTTTAAACAGAAAATCATTCATCATCTTTTATCTTTCTGTTACCATTGGTATTGGAATTTTGAGATCTGATAATTTTAGGAAGATATCTATGATATCTGAATCATATCAGCATCTGCAAATAATTGCTTAAAATGATGCATACTGCACATATGTTTCCACCTGGCAGATATTTGATTATGTATTTGTTGTAGAAAAAGATTTAGGTTCTGTTGGGTAACTGTGCTAAAAGTTCTCCCTATATTTTTGTATTGCATTGCAAATATACAGAAATACATGTTTAATTAAAATTGCCAAGATGATTGGCATTGGCATTTCATTGTGTCTCTCTCTCTCTGTCTCCCTCTTTCTCTCTTTCCCTCTCTCCCTATCTATCACTCTCTCTCTCTTTCTTTCTCTGTTTCTCTCTCCCTCTGTCACTAAATACTGACCGTTGTGCCCAAAAGCTGCTCTCCCATGTCCCAGCTTTTTGTGTTGAAAAGCAGTGAGTCTTCACAAGGAGTGCCCTCAGTGACCAGACAATAGGGCAGTGTTTCCAAGATCTGGCTGGCTCTGAGTGAAAGGATAGGGAGGGACCACTGCCTGCTCTTTGTTGGGGACAATCTGACCTTTTGGCATTTAAGTAACATTCTTCATTAAAAAATTTATTTTTTTGGTTGTGTTAGGGAACAGTTGCACAGCTGGATAGAGTAAAAAGGTCTTGGATGGACTTTTATTATATAAAATTCTTAATGGACAATGTGGAAACTAAGTAAATAAGTTGGTGTTAAGCTAACCAAATTTTCTTAGCTGTTTTATTACTGAAGCCCTGGCTCTGTGGACTAGGATGTTTTTACTGGAAACTGGCATCTAAAGACAAATTGGACTGTTTTGATTTTGTAATTTTCATAACATGGGATTGATACTGTAGCAGATCTCACAAATGACCCGGCATCGTTATTTTTTTCACCTCCATCCATATTTTGCTTATCAATTGCTCAACTGCTGCCCAATGAAGCTTTAGGAAACTATGTAAGCATACGTAACACAGGTATAAAATTTATAACGTGACAAAATAGTTTTGTTCTAGGGCTGGACTCGAATATTCGAATATTCGAGTATTCGAGTATTCGTTCGGCGGGATGGCATTCGAGTTTTCATTTTGACATTCGATTATGCGAAAGAAGGAAAACCATTTTACACGTGACATCGATCCCTGCAAAACCAAGAGCGTCTAGCTGCAGACTTCTGGAGAGTGGAGCTCCACAGGAAACATGTGACCTCCTCTCTTTACCACCCATGACGTCAGTTGTAAAACTAGTGGATGAATACATAAATCCGGAATACAGCATTTTTCAGTTGGAAATAATATTGACACCACATATTTAATGTTAATAATTCATATTATTTTGTTATTTATTTTTGTTCATTTATTCGGCACACACAAAAAACTGAAATGACCTTTCCAACGAGCCCGAGCACGGAGTTCTCCTCCACCCAGAACCGGAGAGCTCGGCCGTGGAAAAAACAGCTTCAGTGGGAGGCATACTAATATACAGACTTCCACCCAACTGCGTAAAAAGTAAGAAAAAGGGTTTATTTTGCACTTCGCTGCCAGTGTTTACTGTTGGCTGGTTGTGGAAAAAATGCATTCGAGTTGGTTTTGAGATGTTTGTGCGAGTTTTGAGTGAGATTTATCGAGTTCTGTGGCCTTTTGTGAAGACGCTATCTGGCTAGCCGGTTTCCACTGGCTAATACTCTGGTGAGGAACTTGCCGGTCGGCCGGGTCTCACGGCAAATTCAAAACGGGCTATGTGGCTATTGAGCCGGAAAAAGAAAAGCTGTGTTTAGCGGTTTGTTTATTTATAATTCTACTTTGAAAATTTGGATTTCTGAATCCAATTCGGCGAATACAAGATAAGAATACATTTAGCCCCCTCCCTCCGAAGCTTCGAATATTCAATGTTTTTTACTATCGAATTCTCAAAGCTCAAAAAATGGCATTCGGACCAGCCCTACTTTGTGCAATCTACTCCAAATGTTCTATGTGAGAGGGCAGTATTTTTGAATGCAATAATACCCATAAAAAATTTATGCTGCAGATGGCCTTATGAAGGGAACATGATGAATAATTAACCAGGGCCATTGACTAGGTCACACCGGGCCCACTGACAGCTCTCCTTTCAGCTTTTTCAGGCTGTGTCCTCTGTTTGAACATCATTGCTGCATCAGCACGCAGTCACATGGAGCAGCAGGCCAACACCTGACCCTTCTGGGCAGGAACACAGCTGTCAGTTTTGTACTGACTAAAGGAATGTACAGTGGGTTTAACTATCTGGATCAAATACATACTTTAGTTGGAAAAGGAAACTGATCAGAATGTTGCATTTCTTACTAAACACTGATCAACAGAAGCCTGTTTTTGAGCAGAAATTTTACAATGTATGTAGTTTGATACTATTATAGCAAGTTGTGCAAGATTTTACTGCTTAGAAAACATGAGATCTTTATTTATGAGCCTGTACCATGTGTTTTATGGATGATCAACATGCATTTTCCCTTTCCATCTTCCATTTTTTACTTACACTTTGAGCACTTTCTCAGATAGGGTTTATTAACTGTTAATCACAGCCAGGATGCAACACTGTTTGGCCTTTCTTTACCTCCATAATCTTAAGTAACCCCAGCGCATTCTTGAGGAATGAAAATGACAGGTGGCTTCAACCCCCGCCCATAAAGCTTTGATGAATAAGGCCTATTCTCTCCCTCTCATCACTGCCCTTGATGAGGTCCAGATTAACACTGTATTGCGGAGGAAGCAGCTGCCATGCTCATTCCAGCCCAGCCCAGGTCTGCTCTCAGCCCCAGTTGTACCTAGGGTTGAGTACCTATAGACCTATAGAAGCGGTATGTACCAGACCGAAACATAACGTGAATTTTGGTGCCACTTAAATGCCTGAACTGTCGATTGAATTTAGACCTCGACCCGCCCCCTGCAGCACAGATGATGTAGTGATGTATTACTCAGACTCCTGGTTTAGGGTCTAAAACCTTTTATTTTGCACATCTTAAATCAAAAACCTGAACATGACAATCCATTTACTGTTCTCTTCCAGCAAATAGCTCCTAGCAGCACGTCTTTATTATTGTTCTGGGTCCTGAGACCTAGCTGCCTCATTGGTGCCTGTCATAGTCGTAGCGTTAACCATAGTGACCACTATCACACTGACTGACTTTAACAACTGCAGAACTTGCAGGATAAAGCCACAAAAAATATATATATATATACGTAGCCTAACTGGGTTCCGGAGGCAGTTTATAACTCTTCCGGGAAGCGGAGTTTGATCGGGAGTTTATTATTATGGTGCATTATTGACGTCTGCAGTCGGAGCTCTCATGTTCACTCTGTTTACGTAGCCGTGTTAACTCAGTTCGATTCACCTCTACTCACTATTTTGCTTTTCCATTACCAAAGCCTGGTACCTGGTGGCATGGGGATAATAAAAAGGAAACCATTTTCTAAATCACGTCCCAACCGATTCCTCCCCAACCCCCCCAC
>JBBMFX010588195.1:0-13573 GCA_037832545.1 Rhabdalestes septentrionalis | reverse complement strand
TTTTAATGAGATGTGTTTTTCTTTCAGTCTACGAATGAGGTGTACAGCTTTAAAAGGTCATCACCACTTACAGAGGGCAGGGGTCCTGACATGTTCTTTGGGTCAAAAAGCCGCACAAGGCCCGCGAAGAGAGCAAACTGTGTTAGTCTGATAGGAGCCAATCAAGTGGTGCGAGCTCTACCTGCGACACAGGTCCCTTTGGATGATATTTACCCAAAAGGTGAGAGAAAAAATGTCAGGCCATGAATCCATTTCATCATAGAATGCCCAGAATAAAGGGAGCTGAAAAACTCTTTTTTTTTCAATCACAGACGTCACTCCACCTATGACTGCTGCCTATCTGGAGGTGACTGACTTGAACTCCAAAAAAGTTAAATATATTCCAGTCCCGAGGTAAACCCCCCAGTTTTGTCCTTTATCTTTGCACGGCCTGAAAAATGTATTCTCTTTTTGTGACACAGCAGCTCCACCATCTGTCCAGTTGAGATGGTGTGGAAACAAAGGAAAAAGTTTACTACATTTAAATTACCTGAATAGCCCTGGTAAAAAATACCATAATATTTGACTGCCTTGTATGAGGTGGATTTTTTCTATAATTTTCACTATGCAGAAGATTAGGCACAAACTGTGGAATATGTGGTGCAGTTACTTAATTTATTCTTCACATTTGCAGGACTACATCTATGTCCCCCTATACCACATGGATCTCAAAGGTGTCAGACACTGATGTGGTTCTGGCTTCACTAGGCACAGGTGGGGTTGTGACCGTAGACATGGGTGGCTATGTGAGACTGTGGGAGACAGGGTTGGATCATTTGCAGCGCTCCCTGCTGGAGTGGAGGAATATGATTGGCACTGAGGATGGCCGGCCTGTACAGGTAAGATCATTTTTTGCGATGAAGGCATAACACGTGCAAGTAGTAAATTTCTAAATATTCTAAATATGATTTTTCTAACTCTACATATGCAGACCTGGAAATGTAATCAAATAATCACCAAGCTATAATTACCAAGGCATTGCATTTCCCTTACTTACCATATGGTGGAGGTGTTTGGTCAGAAATGCATAAAAGATTGGGGTTTTTAATCTCAACCAGTCTGGAATTGCTAGTAAAATTGCATTTTGGCTTTTACTTAACAATAATATAGGAAAATATGCCAAGTAATAGCTCTGTTTTATTTTAATTTTCAGTTGATGGTAACAGCACTTCTCTCTGTCCCTTTTTCTGGATTTTACATTCAAATAGATGATGGGTCATCATTTCTCGTCCATTTGGTAATTTTTCTGCTTGAACTAAACCTTATAAGAGTATAATCAGGTGTGTCTGGTTAGGATGAACACCTGTTAAGGATGCTTGCCCATTAAGACCAGAATGGACGATCTCTGTGAGATTTTATTATTCATCATTTGCAGGGAATAGTTTGTGATTTTATGCATCTATATAGCCCTTTCTTGACTATTATCTATTAAACACTCCCAGTCATTAGCTTTTTTCCTTGTACCAGTTTATTATTCCCACATTTGTTATCTAAATTTGTAACATTAATACTTGCTTATGTGAGAAGCTTGTCAGGATGGTTTTGTGGATAAACCCTTGCATTGTTTCTCTTCAAGCTGCCAGACGTGTGGCTTTTCATGGCGGTTCTCCCGTTCTAGAGTGTGTAATTTAAAGATAATGGCTGATGTAATTGGGCTGTTCCATGTATAAGCATTACAAAGTCAAGGACATGTATTGGGGATCCCTGGTCTGTCAACTCTGCTCTGTTTACTGGGTGAAATATATCACTTCTGAAAAGTGATAATGGCAGTGAAGACCAGAAGAGCATTAACAAATATTACATGAGGGCAATGTGTTCCCACATTCAGCAGATTCTTTGAAATAGGAGCTTGGTGTGTAAAGTATGCTTGAGCACTAAAAGTCAATCCACTGACGCATACTGTCCAGGAAGAGAGGATGTATTCGGCCAGCCCACTCAGTGAATGAATGTGATGTATGGTCACAAACCTTAAACGGACCAGAGAATATTTATATACGGAGTGCACATTACTCTGTCCTCATTCATTTCATTTTACAGTCTACAGGGTGTGTTATCATTTCTGGTACAGATCAGTTTGGTCATTTTTCTGCTCTAACTAAACCTTATACAAGTTTAATCAGGTGTGTCTGAGTAGGATAGGCCAGTATCCACACCCACACTCCTCAGTCCCGAGTTCAAATTCCAGCTAAGGGAAATCACCAAACCTCTTGGACCAGAATTGGGCCCCTCTGCGCTAGGTAGAAACACAGGAGCACAAGCACACGGGTCTTCTTTGATAGAGCTTTTCAAATTGACATAACCTCAGCTCTATTTTCTTCCATCTTCCATCAAATATTTGCCCAGATCTCTGCTGTTCAGCAAACATCTTTGAACGCTATTCTCTTAACATAGTAACACCGTTATGTTGTGTGGTTAGTGTAAACGTATGGTATGTTATGTGTGTGTTCACACAGGCTGTGTAAGATAAAAACAGTCTTCCTAGGCTGACTTTCTCTGAGACCAGAGTATCACGAAGCCTGAGGCAGCGTTATTATGCTGTTACATTAGTGGTATGCTTAAAGAGCCCATTTAGTGGAAAAACACATTTTCCTTTTTTGATAATAATTTAATTCCTGTGTGATCACTGTTTAAGTTTCAAAATGTATTATTCACTCCCCAGTGCATAAGGTCCATGTATTAAAAACTAGCAAAGCAGCACTGCTTTTGTGATGTTACAAGCACCAAATTATTTACTTTTCTCCATCTGCACAGCCTACAGCAGTTTAGGTCCACCTATTTGCACTGAAGTTTTAAGAAATCTTTCAACATGGACTATTTTTGAAAGGGAAATAATAAAAGGCAGCCAGTTAGAACAGTAAACATACATACATGCACCTCTTCAAATTTAAATGTCCATTCTTATTTACAGAGAGTAGTCAGGCATGGCCCAGTGTTTTTTTTAGGACTCACATCGACGTGACCTGACCAATTTCGAGAACTAATCTGCCCATCCAACCTGCAGAATATTCATAAATGAATGAACCAAACCTGTCCTGCAAAATTATTACTATACTTATTAACAGAACTTTCATAGCCTCAGCATCTGAGCACTAGTTTCTATTATGAGTTTGCTTTGCCAGCCATTGGATTATCTCATTTCCTAACCACATGGAAATAATTATCTGTGATAGCTGTGCTGTAGATTAGGCTGAGAAATGCTGGAGTGTTCCTTTAACTACCTTTGCCAAAGGAACTCTTGCAAAGCCATCACACTGAGTTTAAGCTTTTCCTCCCCCCGCCACATGCATACACCCACCCACAAATGCACACACACACTGCTGGCTGTGTTAGGCCAGCTGGACCCAAACTCTGTGGGTGTGCTCAGATGGACAATCTGGACACAGTGGGATTAGAGGAGCTGGACATCCTGGATTAGAGAGCAGTGTTGACCTTCACTTACACTGAGAATGGGCCTCAGTCTTAAGGTGTTTGCCACTTGCTTAGGTCTGTTTTGCTGGGCTTCAATGTGGTCTGACTCTAAACCATTCCAAAAAGAAGGGGTAGAGGATAATAAAGCTGTCAAACATACTGGCTTTTACTTTGGCGTTTAGTGCCGATACTGTAGTACATTATTGACAAAATGACTGTGGTATATAGAAGGATAAATGAGAATTTCAGATGTTAAATTTGACAGATGGATGAATTTGTGGATAAAAATGGGTACATAAGTTACACTAATGACCAGTTATTGAAAATTCTAATTCTTGAATTAGACTGTGTCATCTGTGGAAGGATCTGATCTACATCCAATGTGTTGTTTCCTGAAGACTTATATATCTTTGTCTTTCTACAATCACAATCAGAACTCTGCTTCAACCTTGCCTCAGACACATAATTCCTGCAAAAAAAGACATATAAAGGTGCAACAAAATGTTTTTGGCGCAGTAGAAGAATTAGTTTTGGTTCCTTAAATGTAATGATACTTTGTTTGTCAGAGTTCCATATCTTCATATTGTTTTATGTGTTCCAGAAACAGTCATAATTAAATATTACTTGGCTATGTTCTAACACTCTGTCCCTTGGAATTAAACAAATTGCATTTGATATATATGCAAATGATCTCTGTTCTGACTGCCCTGTGTTGTGATTAGTTCAGGAATACTTAAAAAGTGGATTCAAAATAAATTGATTTGGCAGCTTATTTTCCAAACACTGGGTATGTAATGAAACTACTCATGTTTGCATTAAAATATATTCAGTTCTATTATTGAAATAAAAATGAAGAAAATTCCTTTTATCATGGTTTGGGACTTTTGTGGAATTTCTGTAAAATAAAAACGTCCAATCCCAGATTGTGCGTAGAACCATCTAGGAAAATGTTTAAGAGGCTAGGATAACAGGGATAGGATAAAATAAGTTTTGCTGACATTATAGGTGTTCCTTACTTTGTGAACATCTGCTGGGGTTCTCCCGGCCAGATATCTTACCTTTATCTGGTCTGGAAATCTCTCAGTATTGGGATAACTCATGCATGTAGCTGTTCTGGCCTGCATTGCTCAGATCTCTCTGTTAAAGGAGTTACTAGGGAGACATTCCAGCACTGGACTCCAATGAGAGGATTCTCTCAGGCTCTGGCTGGGATCTACGCCACCACTGCTTCATTCCTTGGGTTTAAAACCCCCTGTTCCCCTGCTGCTTTCACGTTTTAGCCCCCCCCCCCCCCCCTTGAAGCTCTGTCCCTGTCTTGCTCTGAACGTCACACCCATATTTTCACACTCTGTTCTACTACAGCATTCTTGTGAATGGCACGTCTGTTGGAGACAATAGCAGGGCATTCCAGCATCTGGAGGTGTTTTCCCTTTCTCTTCATTCTGTCTTGGCTCATCTCTGATTAATGAGCCTGTAAATCTCCCTCCATTCTCTCTGGCTAGACCCGCCTGGTGTGGATTTATGAGAAGGCCCTGAGACAGAGCGAATCAGCCTCTCGCTCGCTGATGTGGCTGCCGTCACATGTCCAAATACTGCATGGTTGGAAGAAAGAAATGGGAAATGTTGGCAAAGCATTGACTCCCTGTGATGTCCACATAAGTCTCCATGGTGTTAATTGAACTTGCATGCATTACTGCTGTAATTCTGCTGAATATTTAGTGGTAGCATCCCACATGCATGTTAGCTCAGTTCAAATAACCACATTTTATTTGGATTCCTTTGTCAGTCCCTTGAAATGTTGAGCTATAGGGGGAAAATGGCCCCCATACTTCATGTACATTGAGAGTGTTTGATTTTCTAAAATGCTGACTGTATGCCAACCTGCTCAGACAAAGACTGTGGAGAAGAAGTTGTGTCTGTTGTGCCTCCCCTTGTGCCAGTTACATTTACTTGCCTAGTGTAGTCTTTCTATTTGAGAGCATGGCCTGTCATGGATACTAGATCAAGTAGTCCAGTCAAGTAGTTAAGTTTCTACATTTCTACCGTATACACAGAACATAGTAAAAATGAAACACCGTCCTCCAGGACCGTGGTGCAACACAAGAACAGAACAGAGCAGAGCAGAACAGAACAAGACACAAGTGCAAACAGGCCGTAAGATAAGAGCAACATTATAACTTAACAAGACAAGACAATTTGACAATGGCTACATTCACGGTATATACAATCCTGACCGGTACTCTTTTCGGGCAGCAGATATCTGCAAAGGATGCGGAACGGAGTTATCTGTGCAAAAAAAAATGCAAGACATCAAAAAATATTTGCAATTAGGATGCAATAAATATAATTGTGCAGTTGAATGTGACAGAAAATGTCATGTTTTATGCAGATTGTTTAGTATTAGAAAAAGAAAAGAGTATTTTTACTTATTTATTAAAGTCTAAGTTGTCCAGGAGGGGAGGAGGTGATTGGTATTCTTATGCGTTTTGTTATGGTAGACAAGTCTGATGGCATGTGGGAAGAAACTGTTTCCCATTCTTTTTTTTTTTTTAGATTACACTTCTATTGCTCAATTAATTTACCATCTGAGCCATGAAAATGACCATCAACAGTTATGAGTTGGCAGTTTACATTATAATTAATATTTTAAAAAATTTTCGAGTTGGTGACAGATTCCCTTTAACCTCCAGGATAGTCCGTCTGCTGTCTGAGTGCTGAATCCTCTGTTGAACCGAATCTTGAGTTGGCTGTATAGTTACATCCCTAATTAATATGCATTATTTACCTGGTAGACCTACTAATGTTTGCATCTGCAAACCCCATTTTGCTCTATGATTGTGTGCGATGTTTAATTCGGGTTCTAACATGGACATGACATGTTTAAATATTTTCTTTAATATAATGAATTATTTTAAAATTAGGATCTAGTTGAGTATATCTGTCCCATAGTGTTTTTATAAATTCTGATTACATCTTTTAAAGTATTTAAATTATGAAATTTTGGGGAAGATAATGAGTGATCATGTAGCCTGTCTGAGAACAGTCACTAGCTCTGTCCTGTCAACGTCATCCCATGAAAGTTTCCATTATGAGCTCATCGGGGCCTGTCAGCATCCTCACTATCTAAAGCTAGAAGTTCACTCCTCAGTCTAATTAAGGCCATGTTATTAGAGCATGCACACACACACACACACACACACACACACACACACACAAACACACATACACACACACACACACACACACACAAATACTGATGTCAGGCCTGTGGAATGTCTGCCTTTGTTACTACACTCATATTGTTCCTTGGGGCAGTTGATGCAATTATGTAATTTTTGCAAAGTTTTGTTATAGGACTCTGGAAACACATCAGCACATGGGGATGCTTTGATCTCAAGGTGTCTATGCAGCTGCATTGGTTTTGAAATGTTTTGATAAGCGATTACATTATGCCAATAATTGTTTGGTAAAATATGCTTTTGTGTTAAGAATATGTTTGCCTTGTTTATTGCATTTATTTCTTAAATGCCTCCACAAAGTAATTTCTCTAATCACATTTGTGTATTAATTTATTTTTTAAATCATTTTGGACCCTAAAAAATGGAATAACGTCAAACTAAAATGAGATTTCACTGAATTTCTAAACGAACTATAATCAGATCTATGTGTTGTGGGATCAGATTGTGTGCAGTAACTTAGAAATGAACACATAGGTGAAGCCCAGTGAGCTCTCATCTATTGGAAATTCCAGGAGCCTGTAATGGAGGTTTTCTCACATGTGTATACTCTGACAGAGTTTCAATGGGCTGTAGAGAGAAGGTGAATAGCCTCGTGGGAGCCAAGTGGGGAATGCCTAGTGCTGCCATTCAAGCTCCTCTGACATCACCGCCCCTGGTTAGGCCCACCATATATGTTCTCCTGTTAGACATAGCCGCATGCTTTCCTACAATTTAAAATCAGCCACCAGAGAAAGTCAGTCATTCAGGTGTAACCTGAGACTGTGTGTGTAAGTGTCTGAAGGGAAGTGAGTGGACACTGACTCAGCCCTGACCAGCACCCAGGATTTAAATGGAGAAACATATATGATTCTGTTACACAGCAGCTTACAAATGCTGTATTTGTGTGTAAAGAAAAAACGAAAAGTAGGTTGATGATAAGTGTAGTAATCATGATTACTGATAAAATTCATTGTACCTAAACTGTTTTTTCTTCCTATTTGAATCATCATAAAACATCCTACTTGTTTCTGTTAAGTGTGTGTGTGAAAGTTTTCCCATTATTATTTGTGACTGCCAGCAGTGATGCTTCTGAGGCTTTAGAAGACACCAGGACTTGTCTCTTATGATTCTGAAATGAGTCATTTTGCAATTTTGATTGTTTTTATTCTGTGACGGTTTGATTTTAATATTCTTCAGAAGCACAAGGGCCATTAGTTTAACCAAATATGTTCTTGCTCAAATAGTACATTTGAGTACATAATATTTCCTTTCATTATAGGAGAACAGTCTTGATGTGTGAATATTCTTCAACCCTACAATGTACATTTTAAATCATTTGTAATAAAATTTGGGAATTACTTAAAGTCTTTCTGGGAGTTTTTTGTTAGTTTTTTTTAATCATTAGTTGTACATTTCATTATGATCCCAGATGGGTTTGAGATGACCAGGATTATATAGATGATTATCAAACTGTCTCGCATTAAAAAGCTTGAACGGGGGGGGGTTTGTAGATGCCATTTAACCTCCAGGACATTCTGTCTACTGTCTGCAGATGGGTACATCAGATTAGGCTGTGTACTCTATACACAGTCTCCTTGTATGGAGCAGGTGTGCTGTATACGGCTGCTGTGCATGTGTTTGTGTAAGCGCGGGTGTGTAAGAGGAGCCGGAGTCATGTGGCTCCAGGGATGTTTGACGCAGACGCATACCTCTGCGGTGGTGAACACTGTCCTCATGCTCCCGTGTCTGAAGAATGGTCAGTGTCACCACCACCCTCCCGCCTCCATCCCCCCACCATTTACACCCAGAATCCTAGGCTCCACTTATCAGAGTGTGATGAGGTCCGGCAGCTGGAGAAACAGATGAGGCATATTCTCATATTCTCACAGTATTTTAAACTAAATTTCAATGGAAAAATAATGAGGTCTATTTTGTTGCACTATGCAACAAAAGCAGCTTATTGTGAAAATGACCAAACAGCAACAAGTACAAAATGGTGAAATGGTTTAAATGCACACACAATTACAAGTCAAGTGGACAGCCCATAACTCCTGCCAAAAATATGTTTGTGTTTGGAAGGTTGAAAAAAAAAAAAAAAAACAAGTTTGTAATTTGTTTGCAAGCCCTCCACCCTGTTCAGCAGAGAAGTGTCCACCCATTCATTCTGATGATGAGTCTGACTTGCACAACCATGTGAGATTAGAGCCGAGAGCTGAGTGGAGCTTGTGTGATACTGAATGTGAATGGTATTGGTGTGGGTCAGGTTGAGTCTGTAAGTATATGATGTGCTGATGGGAATTAAGTTTGTTGCTTCCTTTGATGTACAAACACAATTGCATTACTGAAAGAATGCTGCTGACTCTGACGTTGTCATATTTTGGCATTTAACTGAATTGTGTCTGCGTGTATGGGTACATCCTTAATTGCTATATTGCATTATTTTGTCAAAGCTGTATCTACTTTTGACACACCACATCTGATCAGAGTCAGGATTCCATCCATTTGGTTGTTGCTTAGAGGCATGGAGCATTTTCTCCCTGTCACCACCACCTTCCCCATTATAACTTGTGCTATCAGAGCATGTTGCATTTTTTTTAGCCAGACATGTTGTTTTTTGTTAGCCAGATTTTATTGCATTTTATTGCATTTTCAGGAAACAAGCTGACACAGATTTTTGCAAATAAAATTCTTCATATGATCAGGCAGGTCAGGCTGCTCTGAGACAGCAGCTAAGTATATTTCTTTCTGTTTATTTTTGCATTGCAGCTGGCTGTCATTGTTTGGTAAAATGCACATTAGTGAGTAAATGGATGAAAGAACTTGGCCTTGATATAATTAATGTCCCCCATGGGCCCCCTGTACTCAGTAGCCGGTACAGGATGTATTGTTTTGCTCTATGTGTGTGGGTTCTGTGGCCTTCCAGTGACTAGACCACGACTCTTCCTTATGGAGAAGCAGGCTCCGACCTGAGCATTCCTCAGATTCCGAGTCGAGCTGCTGCTTTACCCACTGGCCTGTCTGGGTGGCTCTGCTCCAGTATGCAGGCCTCTGGAGACACCCTGCTCAGATGGGATCAAATACTAAATGTTTCTCATTAGGCTGCATGATCACATTTCTAATCTGTGTCTTTGAACTGTTCATTAGTAATAGATAGGCGGTTTACAGAACGATACAGTAATATGAACAATTTTAAACCCAGGTGTAAATTTGCATTCGGGCCTCAAAACATGTTGTTGAGAGACTTCCTATAACAGACACAATTGTTAAACCAAGCACAAACATGTTTATACTCAGGATTGCATGTTCAAGTGTGAGAACACATGGCTTTGAAAACACCGTAATGCAGCCTCAGTTTGCGCACACAATTCATTGTTTTCCAAGCCGGACTGAAATGACATCTCTGGAGCATTTCTCTGAAGGAAAAAAAATCTGATTTGCCTTGCAGTGTGAAGCCTTAGTGAGATGGTGATATTTGGGCTCAAGGGTTCAAATTCCAAGTTATAAATGACCAAATCAGATTTGTATGGTCCAACTATAGTCACATTTGCTCATATACTCATATTTTTTCCATAGTAATGACACATTTATAAGCATAGTCTCATTTATAAGCTTAGTTTATTGCTCTTTAAAAACAATTAACAGCAGGCCAGTGCCTGTTAAAAGTGTAAACTCTCATGTTTAAAATGTAATAAATACGTAGCATATTGCCACACCTTTCCCTGAAAAAACTCATGATTTTTTTTTTTTTTGCCTTGGGCTTTAGGTGTATTGTAAGTGCATGTTATATTCCCTTCAAGGTATCTTTTAAATTATAACTGCACACTAGCTCTGAGTTTGGATGAAGGTCTAGTGAGCTCTGAGACTTTACAAAAAAATTAATTCAATGCAAATGTTAGACGCCGTATCATCTTTTCATTTTTTGCTTTTCCCAAAATCAACAAAGGATGTAATTTGACCAGGGCTGTCCAAATCTTCACAACTGAAAATAAACAGCAAAAATAAAACTTTTCCAGATTATTTAATAGAAAGGCAAGCTATCCCCAGTCTTGCAATATAGTGATGGCCTGTGGAACCTGTGTGTGTATGTCCCCCACAGATCAGAACACACTGAACTTGCCTGCTTATTTAGAGGCTCAGTGAGAGAATGAAATTCTGAGAGCCCATATTTTAGTCTGTGTGTGTATTTCATATCTTTACATCTCAGTGCAGTCAGACACCTCTGTGTCAGCAAACTCTGCATGGTCTCAGAGATGCTGTACCCAGACTTGTTATCGAAACAAACCTAGATGTAGTAATCTAATGTAACATCAAGGCCACCTGTGCGAGCAGACCACAACACACAGCCTTCCAATTTGAAGTCCTGGAATTTTAAATCTAATATGGCAGTGATAATTAAGTGTTGTGGTATTCACAGAAAAAAACCCACAAGCTGTCCATGTATTCTGCCTGTATCACCTTTTTTTCTCCAAATGACGTTTTTGATCAGGCAGGGAGCAGAATGCTGTTTTACTGGGGTCTAAGCCCATCAGAGCATGGGACTGAGTAGCTCAAGGGAAATATTAGTGTGGCAAATGGACTGTAAAAGAAAATTACATTTGTAATAATAATGTTATTGTGTTTAGAAAGCATGAGGCGTGTGTATGTGCTTTTGTGCGTGCATGTCTGTGTGCTTATGGGTTTATCACTACATCTGTTGCCTTTTTTGTAGTCATTATTAAGGGTCTTAAAATTATATTAAGTGGGATGAAAAGCTTAATTTAGAGCAGTGGCCCACTTTCAGATGTCTATTGTTGGCGTTTTACAAGATTGACCCATTTTAAGGATATATCAGTGCACAGTCTTAGGGGTTCGAAAGTGGTTAATTATGAAATCTAAACATGAGGGTGAACGTGTGTTAAATGTAAAGTGTTTTGTGTTAAGTTTGTGTGTATACAGACGCAGTGTGTTTCAGGTCTGTCATGCCTTGGTCTGACGTGGAGAAGCGTAATCATTAATGGCAAGAGATTATTTGTTTTTAATCTTTACTTTTATAATAATGATGTGAATATGACAGTTTCTGTTGAGATTTTTTCAGTGCTGTTAAAGATGCTACAATGCTGGTATGTCTTGATGTTTGCCTAGCTATGCTATCTTTTTTTTTTTGTTGCAACTGTCCCTTTTATGTTCTCCGCCTCACTTTCTGCCTCGAGGCACTGTTGGGGAACCAGGTTTTATCTCTGGGTGCACATCTTGCTGAATCTCAAAGACAACAGCATCTTTAGCGGCTCTTGACAGTTTTTGTGGTTAGACACACCTGGCTCATTTTCACCCGCTGTGTGTCTCTGAGTGTGTAGACAGGTAGTCAAAGTGTTGTGTAGCCTGATGATTCATGTGACCACACATCCAGCACTGACATGTGTTTCACTTATAATCCCCTTGAAAATTGCGCCTAATTTTGAAATGTATATTTCTACACTGTAACTTTCAATTAATTAATAAATAGGTTTTGTAAACATTAAATCCAAACAGTTCAGTCATTTCCAATGGAAAAGTTCAGGGAGCCACAACTGGACAGATACCATGCAAGTTTTCTCAACATTCAGTCAGACTAATGGTAAGCAAGGTAAGACAGAAGAGAAAAGTAGAGAACAACAAGCAATGAACTGTAATGAAATAATTTATGCTCCTACACCCTATTCAAAGATGTTCTGCAGCAAAGGGACAGAGCAGAAAGAGAAATCTGTAAGCTATCAAGATCGATGTGGAACAAACTGCTTTAGTCACTTGAAACAAACAAATCATTAGTTATTCTGCTCATTAGAATAAATGCAAACAAACAAGAAACCATCAAACAGTATCAAGATTTGTTAGGTTTGTAATAAAAAAAAAAAGATTTTTTGTTAGGTTTGCCTCCTGATTTCTCCTCGATGCCCCAGACATTGCTTGGAGTTATGAAATGAAATCAGCAGCACTTGATTTAATTTAATAAATGAATGGATTGGTTTTCTGATGAAAAGGAACACTGTGATATACTGTACATAGAATCACTATTGTCTGGATAATGTTATTTGTATTTATTCTTTTTAGTTTTAGGTCATATGTCAAGTAATATTCATGGGAAACAAGTCTTCAGACAACTGAGCAGGGATTTCCCTACTGTGTTGAAATGAAAACCCACAGCCATACAGCTATTTGCATATGACTTCTCTAAATATGATATAAAACAGTAGTTATATTCCTGCAGCCAGATTCATTCTTAAACGGATTCTCTCGTCAGTAATGAATGGGCGATGGATGAAGCCGCATGATATTTATGGTGTTAAATCCTGACTGACTCAGTGCCACGTCACAAATACACATGCACACTCTCAGCACCTATTCCTAAACTGATCTGTTCCTGATCCTCTGGGGAAATGAGAAGCATGTGTGTCCTCTCTCAACTTTGCAGTCCCTCCATTCCCTTTCCTCAGCTTAACTACTTCACAGAGCAACATCAGAATCGAAATAAACCGCCCTGTTTAGCTGTGTTATGAGGACGCTCAGACGGAAACAGACACAACAGTTCAGCCCCAGAAGGCTCTCTGTCACAGGTCTGAAGAATCATCTTGCTGTCTAGGCTATTCTGTCCATCTGATCAGAGAGAGAACTGATGATATTTACGCCATGCCTCTCCTGAGCATCTGTATGCATTCTCTATGAGACACACAGAGATTTAGAGTTTTTCAAAGAGCATTATTAGTAACAACCTTACATGTCTTACTGTACTAATCATGCTTAATTTAATTGGCCTTTGCTGTATGTTGAGAGCACAATTTTTTTTTAGATTAAACCATTCTTAATACGTGCAAGAAGGCTAATACATATTGTCAGTGAAATATCAAAACCAAAATATTGCTCAATTTTTTGCTAAACACATACATGTTAAAATA
>JBBMFX010588184.1:0-13574 GCA_037832545.1 Rhabdalestes septentrionalis | reverse complement strand
GCCGGCAATTCCCTCAGGACCACTCTGACGTGTTGGATGTTTTCTTTCACAGTCTTGGAATAAGTCAGTATGTTATCAAGTTAGGGCCTATCAGTTGATCTGTAAGTTGGAGAAATGTGCCTTTCACCAGCACACCACCATATTCCTGGGCTTACATCTCACTGGGCAGGCAGCAGAGTGGGCTACAGTGGTCTTTAGATTAGATTAGGTTGCCTAATCCTAATCTGGTTTCACCAAACAGGTCAGGGCCACTTTCCATCACCCTGAGAGCGAAGTGGTGGTTGATTCTAAGCTATTTCACCTACATTAGGAAGATTGACCCATCAGCAATGATGGAAAGGTGATGGAAAGTGGCCCTAACCTGTTCGTTGAAAGATTCAACAGCGCTGGTGAAATAATTATTTATTTTAAATTTAGGGGTTCCAAATGAATAAATATGAAATGTGAAGGGGACACCTCCCCCTCTGTATGAATGGCGACAACGCCCATGACAATCAGTAATGGTGTTTAAATTCAGTTCGATGACAATGATCAGCTGTGGGCATATTTACTTGATCATGTGCATTATATGCGGCGGGAGGTGCACGACAACTGCCAATCAGAATTCACATTCCCTGTAGTGATGTGTCATGGCCAATCTGCACGCTTTTTGCCACTCAAATGCTCTTTTTGAAGAAAGAAAATAAATGCTCCTGTTCTCACTCTCAGCAGCTCTAACTTCTGTCCATCTGTCTGCAGATGCAGATCATCACCCACTCTGAAATGAACCAAGTTGTAGGCACCCTGTAGGTCCAATTTAGTGAAGCTGTCAGCACCAGAAAGGGCATCCAGGGTTAGCACTGTGGTGATCGCGGGAGGCGTAAAAGAGCATAGGCATTCGCGATTGCGACGTTCTCTCTCTGCCACAGACTGGAAGGTGTGTCCTATCTGCATGGGTTCTCCAGCTTCTGAGTGGGCCTCTGAGGCAGAAAATGGTGGTGTGGCCCAGTTGGTAGATGAGAATGATGGATTGTGGTCAAATATCCTGGTCTAGGCAGCGGGTTTGGGGAGAAAGCTGAGCCGCAGGTCAACTCGCATATGTGCAAGGCAGTGTCGGGCAGTTCATGACCTGCCAGCTTGCTCTTCAGAAGAAGAGACATATCCTTGTAGAAGGTGATTGGGACTGCAAGGACCCGAAACTCTGCCATGAAATTGCTGATGGGTCAATCTTCCTGACGTAGGTAAAATAGCTTAGAACCCACGACCACTTCGCTCTCAGGGTGATGGAAAGTGGCCCTGACCTGTTTGGTGAAACCAGAATAGGAGTAGGCAACTTAATCTAATCTAAGGACCACTGTAGCCCACTCTGCTGTCTACCCAGTGAGATGGGAGGTGAGAAGCCCCATGTGGCTCCAATCCAAGGGGTAATGCTGTGGCAGAAACTTAAAACGAAGAAACAGGTTGGTCTATGTCTTCTTTTTTTGGACACAAATGACTATCAGTTGCCCAGTTGTGGCATGATGACAGAGCCTTGTTGCAGATACACATGTGAAAGCCAGTTAATCATCTATCTATCTAAATTAGGGCATTAACAATTTTTTCAAGTTGACTAATCCATCAAGATAGTGGAAGTCGAGTCGACTAGTTGTAATGATGTCACGCACATGCAGGAACACCGTTGTCCAACAATGAGCAACTTTTACTAAAGTTCTCTGTAATGTTAACAGTCAACAAACTAAACAAATCAGGGTAAATTTAGGTTTAACAGAAAGTGGAAACAGCCTAGCACCACTCAGCTCTGGACCAGACATCTCTCTGCAGTGCTAGCTTTAGCATGTTTGTGGTGCCGTGCAGTGGCCCGGGGTAAGAGAACCCCACTGCGTTTATTTTGATGGAGATTCTAAGATTCTCCCACTTCAGTAAACCCCTTTTGGACCTCGAGGGAGCACAGGAGACGAATGAGGCAAGGACACAGAGTGAAATTTCTGTACATTTATTGAGAAACCTCTTACAGAAAATCCCAGTACCCGATACATTTTCTGCCACCCAATAACACATGTAAATTCAACACACAGCACACCCCCATGATCATGCATCAGATTTCAACATACAGTATTAATGGTCACACATAATGTTCAGGCTGGAGATAGCGGACACTACAAACCCCACAAGGCGATACATAAGGGAAGGAAATAGTTTTTTTATTAGCAATCAGGACCAGATGCCTACCATTAAATGTGCTACCACAAAAAGGGAAGTGAACAAAAGGAAATGACAAAACAACCAAACAAAAATAATCTTAAATCCATGGGCCTCAGCGCTCTCACCAGAGGCCCACTCCACCAAAATAAAGAAAAGCTAAACACTAAAAACTTTCACCAAACCATGTGTCCCTTCGGGCAGCGTCTGTACCCCTTCTACATACTAATCCGCTTGCTGTTCGCCCCCCTCGGGCTCCGCAAGGAGCCTCTCTGAACAGCCATACCTCCTCACCATTTCATCCTAGATCACTCAGGCCATGGTGTCTGCCATGTGATCTCTGGTGGCACTGTGAACGAGAAGTGATGGCTTGTGATGGCAGTTCAAATCAAAGGAGGAAAGTTCCCCGGCCCAACGCTGCTCCACTACCCCCAACTTGGCTGTCTTCAAATGCAGCAAGGGCCTATGGTCCGTATACACCATAAACTTCGCCCCCCATAGATAATCCTTAAATTTTTAACCACCGCCCATTTTAATGCTAATAGTTCCAGCTTAAATGCACTATGGCTTTGTATGTTCTTTTCAGCTTCATATAAGCTCCGGCTGGCACAAGCAATCACTGGGTCAAGACTGCTCCCCGCCCCTGCAGGCTGGCATTCTTGTCAAGGCAGAAGGGCAGCCCATAGTCAGCGTAGGCCAGGAATGGGACCTCCATCATAGCCCGCTTCAGAGTCTCAAATGCCTGCTGGCACTCCTCCATCCACACGACCTTCTGCCGCAATGCTGCCCCCATGCCTCGCAGCAAAGCATGCCGGATCCTGGGCCCTCTGGGCAAATCTCGGAATAAACCGCCGGTGATAGCCCACAAATGCCAGGAATGATCTCACCTCCCGGACAGTAGTCGGCACAGGCCAAGTCTGGACTGCTTCCACCTTCTCAGGGTCAGTCATAACTCCCTTCTGACTAACCACATGCCCTAGGTAGCACACCTCCTGCTGGAACAACCAACCCTTCTCAGGCTGCAGCTTGAGCCTGTGTGCCTCCAGGCGCTGGAACACATCCTCCAGGGGCCTCAGGTGAGCCCTAAAGTCACAGGAATATAGGTAAAAGAATAGCTATGTATAGCTCACCCAGGCACCACTGCATCAGGCACTGAAACGTGGCTGGGTCATTACACAACCCAAACGGCATATGTTCAAAATGGTATAGGCCAAAGTGGGTAGCGAACATGGAGTTCTCCTTGTCGTCAGGGTGCACATCCACCGGCCAGTAACCGATTGCCAAGTCCAGCATAAAATACCATACCGCCTTCTTTAGCCCCATCAGAGACTCCTCAATGCATGGAAGGGGGTATGCATTCAACTTGAGATAATCCCTGCAAAAACTCCAGGCCCCATCCTTCTTCCAGACCAAGACCACCGGGGCCGCCCACAGACTGGAAATCTCCTTCACAACTCCCCCATTCCAGCATGGAATGCAGCAGCTCTCTTACCTCAGTGTACCAGCTCAGTGGAACCGGGTGATAACGCTCATGAATCGGTGCAGGAGCCCCGTCGGGATGTGATGGTACACACGCTTGTCCACCCATGGTCCTCCTCATGGCAAGTGAAAACCCTGCGCCATCTCTCCAGCAGCTGATGCACTTGGCCAGCTTTCTCCTGCGTCAACTCTTCGGCCTTCTCCACCAGCTCATCCAACTCTTCCTGGCCAGCGCCTGTCACTGGTCACACCCCCACTTCGACCACCCCCTCCTGGGTAGGCCGGATCACCTACTCTCGGGGGGAATGCACACTTTCCGCATTCCATTTGGGCGACTCGGGCCAGTGACCGCCGGGGAGGCACCTCAACCTGATAGGCGTGCAGGTTGCACACTCGCACAGGGACCTTTCCAACCCTCACACAGGCCACTGTTTGACACACACACCACTCTTGCTGGCCACCTCAATAATCCTCCACCAGAACTTGTTCTCCTTCTTGCAGTGCACCACAGGGCACATCCGCCGAAAACACTTCTTCAGTGGCGGGCTGGATCATCCGGGGTCGATCTGTCTTCACTCAAGCTGTGTGCTGCCAGCCAGCCCTCGGGAGGGCAGTGCGAAACAAAGCCACCTGAGAATGCCACATTCATACCCAAAATCCCATATGGGGCCGGCAGGTGCTTGTCCTCAAAGATCACCACCACACGCTGGGGCACCTTTACCCCAGCAATCATGAAGTCCAGCACTGCATAGTCCACGTACGGGAATGCCAGCCTGTTCATGGCTGCATTCAGAGTAAGCCATGGTACCACGTAGCGGACGAACAGGCTGGAACTGAACAAGGTGACCTGCAAGCCGGTCTCCAAAATGCAAGACACCGTCCTCCCGGCTGCCAACAACTCAAGAAAGGGGCTCTCCCCACCAAGACCTCTCTCAGCACGTCCCACTTCGACTCTGGGCGGACTTCAGGCTGCACACCCCCCCCTCCCCCCCAAAACTGGCACTCGCGGCCAGGTTATATATTGCTGGCATGTAAAAAACTCAGCCCTCAGCCTAACCAACCCGGTATCCTCCCCATTGTGTCCCCAAAAAGCTTTTTTTACTGTATCCCTCTCACTTTCTGCCAGTAACTCTACATCCAGTCTGGCCTGAATGCCAACCTCAATAGTCTGTTTCCACTCTTCGAACCATACCTTACCAGACCCATCGAACTTGGCAATCCAGGACACCCCCAACACCCAAGGGAACCAGCCCGTAGGGTTCACATCTACCTCTGTGCCCTCATCCATCCCTGTGCCTGTCCGAGGTCCTCCTTCTACATACTAATCCGCTCACTGTTCGTCCCCCTTGGCCTCGCTGCTCTCCCAAGTAAAGACGTGCTCTAGCCACCACACTTCCTTGTCCGTGTTTGCACTCCCAATTGTCCGTCCGCGTCCTTCGTGTCCTCCCAGGCGGCCTCCATGCACTCCATGAACATGCCAAACACACATCTTCTTTAGACTCCCGCACCCTCTCCCAGCCACTGGTGTGTTGCCACACACACTCTCAATGCCTTCAACACCTCCCTTTTTGCTGGTTCCCCTCTTCCATGTGCTCGGCGGCCATCTTTTTATCCCACCCCAGCTGGCCTCCTGACCAATCGATCGCTGCCTCAGGTGTGACTCACAGAGGACCTTGCACACTGTCCATGATGCTGCCTGAGTAATAATAGGTCCACAATAAGATGACAGGTAAGGGGAAAAAATGCACACATAATCAATCAAATAAGCAAAAAAATAAACACCCCAATAAGTGCAGACACGGCATGTTAGCTAGTACTGCTGTTTCAGACTTGTGCAGAATGCCGGTTCTGTCAATGTATTTTAACTCCGGTTGCAGGTTCTGCAGGTCTCTGTGCTGTTTGTGTGTCTAGCTGCCATCGACTAGTGCCTCTATAGTTGACTAGTCAACTTTTGTGTTAATGCCCCATGAATCTGCTAGGAATGGGGGAGCAGTGCAGAGATCAGGGGCAGCTGAACAAGGCATGGAGGATTGTGAATAGATACATAAAGAAATTATTATTATAAAATTATAAAAAATAATTACAAAATCTGTAAAAAATATATGATTTTTTTAGCATTTAGACAATGCACAATATAAACTAAAGTTTGAAATAAAATATTTTGCCCCACTCATAAATAGCCTAAGAGCAAAATGGCTGAAATATTATAGAATCAAAAATCTTCTTTAGAATTAGTGAATTCTAATATTCTGAGAGAAGGGCATGACCAAATTACATTCAGAAGTGCTTTATAACAACATTCTCTGTAGTGTATCAAAACAAAGACTGATATAGCCAATATACTAACTGTAATCCCTGGGGGGGAAAAATCCTTTTCAAAAACACAGACGGAAAGTGACTATTCTGTCATACATGAACACACCACAGCACACAGTGTGAACAGCATGAAACCTGTGCATTTAACTCATTCACCAAGTGAAACAGGGGGCAGTACAGAGGTATGACTAGAATGTAATGTGTGTGGGGGGCAGTTAACTCATTTGTGGGGGGCAGAAAAAAAATCTTTGGATGGACAGAGAAAACCTCAGGGGAAACAAGGGTTGTCCCTGGGGGGGGGCATTTCTTAGAAATATCGAATGCGCCCACCAGGCTTGTGCACAATTCAGAATTTCAGAATTGGCCGCCATTCAATTCATGAGTTGGAATTTGAATTGAATTGACTCCACCCCACAGAAAGTTGAATTTGAATTGCAGTTGGAATGATAGGAAGTGGAATAAAATTCATAGCAATTCAAAGACATTCCACACAGTCATACAACAGAAAGCATGTGTTGAATCTCACAAACAAATACATTAATTTAGTAATTTAATAGCATAATTTCATTAAACATAACTAGCCACTCCACAACCTTGCATAAATTTTGTTCCAACATATAGATAATGATCAAATTCTTGAAATAAATTATTCCCTCAATGTTTGATTAGTTTTGTTCAAAATGTTGTTTTCATTTCAAAGTAATCAAATAATACAAAGTCATTGTAAATGCAGTTGTCATTTATTCCAATGCAAAACTCATTGAGCAACACTGTTGCATCTACTTCCCAATAGCTCCTCAAATTACCTTTTAGGCCTGATATTATTTTCCACGTTGTTTTTATTACAGGTGTTAAATCTATAAACGTTTCTAACCTGAAGTTGTAAGGGACTTCTGAAACTTAAAAAGTCCACTGTTGACCATCAAATTGTATAGAAAAGAAGCTTTCAAAAAATGTCCACCTCAAATTGTTTGGCAAAAATTTTAAATACTTGGTTAAAGCAAAGCATTCTGGGATATGGGAGTCAAGGGGGGGGCAATTTCCTGTTAATGTTATCTGTACGAGTAGTTCAAACTAATATCATTTATAGAATATATAATGAAATCATATCTGACATATATTGTAAAGCTTCATTGTTTAACCCTTCAGTTTTTAAATATTTGGGCAAAGAGACCAAAATATACATGTAGATTCTGTTTTTAAGCAGGTCTAATAATTTATTTCATTACTGAGAAAAATACAGTTATGAATAACTCACTGAATCCATTTTAATTTTAATTTGATATCTTCTTTAATTTTCTGTCAAAAGGATTTTTCACCAAGCAGGAAAATGCTGGAATTTCAAATGCTTTGCTCATGTTTTACAGAGCTCCATTCAGTTACTGCCTCAAGGAATCCACTTTAACCATTGTAAACCTGAGCAACAAAAAAAACAAAAGTGATGGCATGTTATGTCGTGTGTGCCTACATTAAAGATCATTTTAAATCTCGTTTTCATAATAGACAAAGTTTTCTGAAATTGCCATATCTGTGTATTAATGACAGTGTTTTTATTGCTGTGAATGCAGCCAAATAAATAAAATAACTAAAGAACATTAAGGATTTGTTGAATCACTTATGTGTGTACAAAAATGCTGAATTCTACATATCAATTTTAAATTTGCCAATCATAATAGTTTTTTTTATATTTAATTTGAGAAATTGTCACAAGCCTGTGTATTTTTCCTTCATTCACAAGTTCACCATGCTATTACAGTTCTCCCTCACATGCAAAGGTCATAGGTGTCAGTTTGCTGCATCCTTGAAATATACCTGTTCCTCTCCCCCAAAAAGCAATGCTGTTGTGGGGTTTCTCATTTATTTTAGTTAACAGCTCCCACAATTGAAATCTCTGTGGCTCTGTGGCCCAAAACCATGCACCTGCCTTTGAGAGATGACATGCATGATTCTCTGTCAGCAGCCCATTACAAACAATAATACCATTGTGTCTGACCTGAATATCATTACATCTGAGAGGGGAAAGCCAAACTTCATTGTGACTGGGTGGACAATGAGCAAATCTAATTCTGGATTTCCACATACCTCAGCCTGTGTCAACATACCTTCTGTTCTTCACAAGTCTACAGAATTAGCAAGCAGCTAGCAAAGTAAATTTTTACATTGCATTTCATATTGTGTTTTAAACATGGATTATGTAAAAGGCCCCAAACATGGCCATTAATAATACATTCTCTGCAATAAACAAACTTTGCCCATCAAATATCACTGTCCGCTAGTTGTCTATCCAGCAAAAATATGAAACTTATGCCTGAACCAATTCATAACAATGATTAACAAATGACTTGTAATGGCAGGGTGTTTATGGCAATTTATCATGCTCTTTGGAATTCAACTCAAACCGTAAGTCACACATTAGATAAAGTTTAAATGTGCTGTCAGTTTGTGATTATATTGGTTTATTGCCTGAGCAGTCCACTGAATATCATAAAAAGAATAGTTACACTTATATTAGTCACCTGAAGTAAATGGACAAGGACATGAACAAAATGGACATGGACAAAAGTACTGGTGTTACAACAGGCACTTTATTGACACTGCATTCAAATACATATACATTAATACAGAGTTATTCCTCCTTTACAACTATAACATCTTACACTCTTCTTAATAGGCTTTCCACAATATTTTGTAGTTTTTCTGTGGGAATTTGTGTCCATTTTTTCTGTAGAGCAATTATGAGGTCAGACACTGACGTAGGACAAGAAGGCCTGGCTCATGATCCAGTTCATCCCAAATGTGCTGGATGGGGTTGAGGTCAGGGCTCTGTGCAGGCCATTTAAGTTTTTCCACATCAAATACAACCAGCCATTGCTATATGGAGCTTGCTTTTGCGCTGGGGTACAGTCAGGCTGGAATAGAAATGGCTCTACCCCAAACACAAATTTGAAACCATGGCATTGTCTAAAATGTCTTGGTATGCTGAAGCTTTAAGATTGTCCTTCTCTAGACGTAAGGGGCCACCTAACTTAAAAAGTTGTGTGTAAAGTAAAGTGGTGTGTGACAATCATTTTTGTCCATATAATGTAGGCTCAGTCAGAAAATATGTTTTGATTAGCTAAACAATGCCCTCGACTGGCCACGGTAAAGCATTACACACCTTTGAATCAATTTTCTTTTTCAATTTCGACTTATGAAATTAGTTGACATTTTCGGATATTTCTGTCCATTTTCTCTCTTTTTCATACTGGCTAGATTTGAACAGACTAGATAAAAGCATACTCATGTAATAGTTATCTTATCTCATTGAGATTGTGGCTAAAAATAAAACAAATCAATTGGCCAAAAACTTAAAGAGCCATTCTAGTATATACAGGAGTGTGACTAAAGTTTGGTTTTTGGAACTCTTTTGGCGTAAAGGCCTGAAAACGAGGCATCAAGATAATAAACTGAAACAACTGTAAAAAAAAAAAGAAAAAAAAACAAGTAATAAATTCAACCAGAAACAAAATATAACTAACTAAAAATAAACTAAGGAGTTAAGTAATTGTACTGGGGAAAAAAAACATTTCAAAATAAGGTGAATGTAACGAGTACCTACATACTGTTGCAGATTTTCTGCCTTTTCCTCCATCACACTTTTGCATGAGCATGAAGTGCTTTCTTACAGCATTCTCTCAACATGTAGATACTTGTCTGACATACTATTTCAGTGTCAGATATGCTGCTTGTGTGCCATTTTCTTTTGTCCCTAAGATAGACCACGACTACTACCTCAGCTTTAAGGATACACGTTTTATTTGAAGTGACAAATCCACAATTATGGACAGTATTACTGAGGACATTCGCAAAATTCTCAAAGAAGCACCAGAAACCAGGCAGGCTCTCCTTGACAACCACAGCAATCTCATCAAAGTGGCTGACTACTGCGAAAGCAACTACCTAAATGTAAGATGGATTTGATTTTCCTCTTATACATGTGTTTTCACTCTCCTCTGTTATTTTGGGTCAAGTACCAAGCTAACACATCTGTATATATATATCTATATAAAAAAAATATATATTTTTGTTTGTTTGTTTGTTTGTTTGTTTTGTTTTAAGTAGCACAAAATGTTGGCAGTCAATTTTCTTTAATGTAAATCTAAATATAACTGTGAAGTGAAACTGAAAGCTGCTTTAAAAGTTTTTGATCTGGACATATTTTCTGGGCTCACACCCTTTTCTGTGCTGTTTGTACTGCTATACAAGTCCAAACACAACAGGCCTGCCCAAGGCATGGGGTTTCTGAGAGTCATGCTGTTCCAAGCATGCTTATCTCTCATGCAATATATACCCAAGGGTTTGAATTTGCACAAGCCTCATCATGTGTGTTTTCCTATTTTCATGTAACACACAAAAAAAGGATTTTTTCTTCATTGCAAGAAGAAAAAAAATTGCAAGGCGGCATGTAATTTCATAGAACACAAAATAAGTCATTTCTTAGGAGTACATTTTAAATGTATCTTATATTTCCAGGGTAACTGTGCATCATAACATCTAATGTGTCACAGGTGATCCAATCCTTAGCTGTTCCAAGTATAATATAAGAGCCTTTATTTAACTGTGTGGGTAAATATATAATGGGGACAAAAGAACAGCAAAGGCCTTTTCAGATCCTTATTTCTTCACCAAAAGGTGCCAGTAATTCAAGAAAGACATCATGAATGTTGGACTATATTTTATTTTGCTTTATGATTGTTGTTGTCATTTTAGAACATACTGAATGCTTTCCTACTTTGAATTATGTACCATTTCAAGAATTTTGTCTGCAGGTTAAAAGACTCAGTAACAAAGTAAAAATATATGCTCTAGGTGGAAGACACTAGAAAAGCAGTGGAGGAGTCCAAAGCCTTCACTACCCAGGCCCTGGCCAGTGTTGCCTACCAAATCAACACACTGGCCTTGAGCATGTTGAGGTTACTGGACGCTCAAACTGCTCAACTCAAACAGATGGAATCTTCAGTCAGTATCCTAACCATGGTAGGTTTCTATGTGGAATCACTTTAAAACTGAATTCTGATATCCTAGTTAATAGGCCTTTCAGTATTTATTATATTAGCAGTCAGCGTATTATGTTATATTTGGACAATTATTAAAGTTTTTTTTAATCAAACCTTTAAAAATGATATTAACTATGCATAGTGTTGGAAAAATTACAAATCATTTTGGGGAAAAGATAAAGTAGGAAGCTTAAAAAGACTTAAATATTTATGTATATATTATAGATAAATAGAAATGTAAAAAACATGATGTATCATCAGGTTATATTCATTGGCACCTTTGATAAAACCTGGTTAAAACGTTTATAACCTCAGTCTTTTTAAAACATTGCAGCACAAAACTATGTGTTCCACTTACTGGCAACTATAGAGATTTTTATTAACAAACTGAATCTAGATTAAGTTTCTATTTATATTTGTCTTTTAGTTTTTTTGCCCAAAATGTAATATTGAGAGGAAGTGTAGAATTTTTACACAATTACACAATTTACACAAGTTACATAAAATTAGATTAATGTATGCTGAATTCGTAAATCATGTGTTGGCTCAAATGCTTGACACAGGTGAGAAGATCTAAATATTATATATGATATACTCTAATAAATACTATAATAAATCTCCCTTTTGAAATCAAACACAAATGGATACAAATTTACTTTTGCACACCTGTCCAAAAGTAAAGGGATGCTTAAAAAAACATTTACCCTAATCACTTTCACAGGAAGGGCAGCTGGATGGCCTAGTGGTTAGGGTGTTACCCATGCAATCAGAGGATTTGCGTTCAAATCCCAACTGCTAGCGTCACCACTGAGGTACCCTTGAACAAGGTACCGCCCCTCCCCCCTCACTGCTCCCCGGGCATCCTCATTGGCGGCAGCCCCCTGCTTCACTTAGTGAATGCGTCAAATGCATAGAAATCTTTTTTTGGGGCAGCTGGATAGCATAGTGGTTAGGGTGTTGGTCCTGCAATCAGAGGATTGGGGTTCAAATCCCACTGCCAGAGTCACCACTGAGGGACCCTTAAGCAAGGTACCCCCCTTCCCCCCACTGCTACCCAAACGCCTCGCTGGCGGCAGCCCCCCTGCTTCACTTAATGAATGGGTTAAACGCAGACGAAAAAAATTCACTGTGTGTTGTACTTCTATGACTATGCATGTGACAAATAAAATTTGTATTTGTTAGGAAACCAATGTTGCACCACACAGCTTCTACTTTAAAATAGTCCATGAATTTGGACCCATGTGGTTTTTGCTGGTTCAGTCTGTTTTGTGAACTCCACTGCTTAATCTTTGGACCACAGACATTTCACATGCCTTGTTGGAGCTGCCATTTTCATTCTCTCTGCCCCCACCTCTCCTCTTTATCTCTCTCTCCTCTTTTCGCTGCACCCCTCCCTCTCTCACTGACAGAGACAGCGGAAATTCAGGATTTTTCTCTAAATCAACCTCTGCTTGCTTCTTGTTTTTTCTTCTTTGGATTTGCCTTGAACAGTGAGAGAAGTTTCTCTGGTCTATGGTGGGAAAAGGGCTCTGATTGGGGAGGGGCTGCTCTGATGCAAGCGGTTGCTCCAGCAGGCTGACCCTCTCAGACTGGAGGGCTTTCTCTGGCGGGAGCGTTAGGAGCTCGCTAGTCCTCCTTCCAACACTTCTGATAGGCTTGGGTAAATGCCTTTGACAAAAGGAGGTAGAATTTGCCAGTGGAAGTGTTTTTGTCTATAATCTGGCTTCTCATCAAAAAGCATGATGAGAGGAGACTGATCATCTTCTACAGGATGATTCTTAAGTTTCTGTCGCTCAGCTCTTCTCCTGGCACTAAATAATTCCCCTCTAATGCTAGTAGTTTAGAATGTCTACTCGACTCTGCTTCCCACATATGAAATGCGGTCCAGCCAACGTCAGGTTTCTTAACTTTCCCTTTTTTTCCACCACAGCAACCTGTGTCAACTGAACCTAGATGCGCTCTTACTACTGAAAATCCCCATTTTATCTCAGCACACACACTCAAAACACAAATATTGCTAACAGGCGCACACACCCCTCTAGGTTCCCACATGCACACACACCAACTTTCAACCAAAACAGATGCGCCTACACACACACACAGTCTCCAAGCCTTGCGCTTACGCGCGCACACAGATTCACACACATACGCACACCCGGGGACATGAACCCCTCACACGCGTCTACACACGGGGACTTGAACCCTGTACGCGCTCCCACACACAGGTACTTGAACCGCATGGGCCGGGACTTGAACACAAAGTCAGTTCTGAAACTGTCTGAGCAAACGCTTTTCTCACCTATTTGGTGGGGGGTAAGGCCTTTAACCCCCTAATTTGGTGAATTTGGTTCTCAGCGCTGAATGGTCTGCCGTGGATCCTTCTCTCCTTCCCTGAAGTTCTTTTCGCGGGGGTTGAGAGCGAGGTGGTACTGGTCCCACAGGATCCCTCGACGGAGTTCAGGTGTGAGGTCCTAATCTGCAGGGTGCCAGACCCCAGCCAAAAATGACAAAGGACTGCCTTGCTCCAGAAAAATCTGAAAAGTTTATTACACAATTGCAAAAGTG
>JBBMFX010588175.1:0-13574 GCA_037832545.1 Rhabdalestes septentrionalis | reverse complement strand
CTCTCTCATCTTTTTAAGTGGGAGAACTTGCACAATTGGTGACTGACTAAATACTTTTTTGCCCCACTGTACATACACACATTTTATCGTAATTTAAGGATCAACAATTTAAACATAAATTATCACAAATATTTGAAAATGAAATGTGTACATAGAGATGTTGTATAAGCCAGGCCCTTGCATTTCACACAATGATAGGCCAAAATGAGTATATAATAAATTTCTTTGGTCAATACATTGTCAAACAGGAGGTTTTGGAGACATATCAACAGCCCTCCTATCTGATTGGTTGCCCAATATTGTGTCTCATCAATCCAATCATTCCTTTTAACTTCAGTATTAGTGGGCAGGTCTAAACTGCTGTGAGCTGAGAAGGCAGATGTAGGTAAATTGAAATGTAAAGAGCTAGTTTCATGGAAAACTAATTGTGCTATACAGTATGCTAACTCTGTGTTGCCAGCCCATATAGAATTCATTGATTTTGTGATGTCACATAAGCCAGTTTACATACATCTGCCTTTTCAGATCACAGCAGTTTAGACCTGTTCACTACTAGAGATGAGATTCAAGATTTAAGATATTTATTTGTCACATGCATAGTCATCCAGGTACAACACAGAGTGAAATGTGTCCTGAAACATGTCCTGACTGTGCAGATATTTTTAAGACAATTACGTTTTGAATATAAAAATCTGGAATTAAGACACAAAAATAAATAAAGAAATAAGTACAAGTGTGTATATGTTTAATGTAAGTACAATAAAAAAATTTAAAATCTAAAACATAAAAACACAAGCCTAAAATAAAGTAAATACCAAAGTTAGTAATACTGAAGTTCACAGGAATGTTTGGATTTTTGAATGCGACACAATACTGGGCAGCCAATCAGATCTGGGTAGCCAATCAGGGTTGTTGACCTGTACCCAAAACCTCCTGTTTAAATGTATTGACTAAAGAGAGTCATTATGACTAGTTTTGGTACATAAATCCACACGAACACCAGAAAATCCAGCGATGAATCTGGGACCTTTTTTGACCCCTAAGGAAGTTAAGGGAATCGTCGAAAGTAGCTAAGCGCTTGGTTTTCTGCCAGATTTTTGACCAAATTAACAAACACGCAGTTTGGACCAAGCTGGGACCTACAGACAGTGCAGGTGTGAAAATCAGCATCCACCTACTGGGCAGGTAAAGCCTCTTTAAACCTAATGGCACATTGTTCCATGAATACATCTGCCCTTTGTACCTTCGCCGTTCATGAAGTCGGTGTAAAAGTGATCCCAGGACACTGCAGCGGGCAAGACGGGATTCTTATTGGAGAAGTGATAAAATGAGACCAGTGTGTCCTTTGGGTTGCGGAAAACAACCAGCATCTAAAAGAAAGATAAAAACAAGAACAAATATATAAAGGATGGCTAGTACTTTTTAAAAATGGAAATACAAAGTAATGACAGCCTTTGGTAAAGTAGTCTTAAAACTGAAACGTACTTACATGACTGAATGCAAAATGTTCAGCAGCGTTTTACTACTTTACTGCACTTTGCATGTTTTATATTTCTGCAGCGTCATTACCCGAGGCAAGGTGGACTCGCAGGCTCTACAGGAAATGACTACCGCCTTACATAACATGCTTGGCTTATTGCTTTTTCGAGGAGGAAGTCACTATGGAAATTCTTGCATCAGAAGTGATTCAGGGGGCACTGGAGCACTGGACCATATGGCAGGGCGTTGATGAACATAGCGTCTTACCAAAAACTGGTATGCACAAACCTTGGTTTTCTTTTGATAGAAGGTAGGAGGGATGTTGTCGGGATGCATGTGGGTCCCCAGTAATCTTGGAGATGGGGCCTGCTGGAGGAGCTGCGAAAACACAACAGGCACAAATAATGAGTGGGAGGGGAGCAACCTTCTACCCCCAAACCATACCTCACCGCTCAGATGGACGGGGTTCAGTGTTTAGAGTTTGAAGGCGTACATGACCTTCCGATGGTCATGGGTTCAGGCACACATTAACATAAAACAAAGCTACAACCTGGTTTGAAATCTTTTTAAGGACTCATTTCTCAAATTTGCATGCATGTGGAGTGCTATAAGTGTGTATAGTGACATTCCACCTCCTCTCATGTATTTCTCCCCCATTAGTTATTAGAAAATAGATCAAGAACTGTTTTATGCTTAAAACCGTAATGAATTCATCTAAGTCTCCGGCATCAGTCATACTCCCATCTGGTTTGAACTTTCTCTGACGGAACTTTTAGATGCTTTTATATGATTTATTCTTCTAGTTCCATTCATCACCACTTTGGGCCATTCTGACTTGGTCATTTTCTTGAAAGAATTACACATCCCTCTACTTATGAAGGTATAAATGGCATTGAGTATTATTAACCATTAATTATGCATGCATTTTGCAGTAATTCAGCAAAATGTTCCCTTTGAACAGTTTGCCCCACTCATTGCTGCCTCTTCTCTTTGAAGGACCACGTTTCCTTTTGAAGACACTTCTTGGTTTTGAATGAACATTAGATGAGGAATAAACGATGAAGCTTATAGGAAATCCTCTCCTACGTCAGTTTGCTTCAGTCATCTGGTGTTGAACAACTCGAGAAAGTCTTCACTTGCAACACTCAGTATGACACCCATTATAGGCATTTCCAGGATGTTGCGGTCAGCCCTTAACCATAAAAACAAAGACCTTCTTACCTGCAGCGCCTCTGAACCAAAGAATTCTATAAGAGGGGGCGTCCTGGACTCCACTTTCACACCAGTGGCTGCAGCCATGATTTTGCGTAGCACTGCCACCATCCAGTTGAAACCTAGAAGAGAACCATTGTCATGTTTGTCCTAACCATCATGTCCTGTGTTTATTAGAACATCCTCACAGAAACAAGCTTTAAATGTAAATAATATACAAAAAAAACATGTGCTGTTATCATACACCGTCCTCCCCAGTCCACTGCACACAGCACTGGGTTCTTTGGGAGGCCGAGTGCCCATAAAAAAGAAAAAAAAAACACAAAAAAACTTGACATCTGTTATAGTTAAAGGGAGTGAGTATCTGTACCACAGCAGGCCCCCATCATCCAGTGGAAAGGGGGAGGTCAAAAAGCTCTGTATCCCCTGTGCAGGCCCCATATGTGAGGGGCCCTCTCCAGCTTGCCAGTACAGAGAGGCCCCGTGTTTAATTTTACATTCCCCTCTGGCTCTTATCTGTCATCTGCGTACTCTGAGCTGGTCGCTGTCAGCAACCCTAGCGTACAGATCACATTCCTCTAGGTTGTACACCACCCTTACATACACACACATAAAGCAACTTTATGAGTTTTTTTTTTTTTTTGCAGTATACTAGATTGTGTATTGACCTCCATGTATGGGTTTGGTATGCTACCCACAATGCATCATCATGCTTCCTACATATGTACTAGTTATTATGTCATTAAACTGAATTGTTGGTCGTTCTTTTCACAAAGAAGTCCGTATTTTCGGGCACATTAATGATTGTGTATGCAATATCATTTTTGTTATTGATGTCTTTATATTAACATATAAACACATTCTGAATAAAAGTGTTTCACTCAGATATGGACGTGATTTCCATGGGAATGTCATTTATTAGTGATATTTGTTCCTAAAGGTAGGTAAACAGACAGAATTCCAGTCATATCCTTTAATTGTATGCTGATTAGGGAAAAATGCTTCCTATCTGAAAATACAGATATCATACTAAACATCTATTTTTAACTGTTGTGAAAATAACTTTCAAAAAATGATCCCAACCATTTTCAAAATAACTATCAAAAACTATTGTCAAACTTTTCAAACTATTTCAAACTATTATCAAACCTGTCAAATCTCATCTTCCTACACAAGAAATTCTAAAACTGTTTCTCATTAGATTCACTTTGAGGTACGTTTCACCTCACATGCTGGGGAATTCCCTTTCTTTGTACTTACCGCATTTCGGATAGGCCACAAGTATTATATCATCGCCTCTGGCTTCTACAGTTTCCAGAGCTCTGAGGTTCTCCTCTGGGCTCACGATGACTGGATAGAGAACTCCGTTGTACCTGTAGAGTTTTTCCTCCTCCTTCATTTTCCTGGCCAGCTCCATCCTGCTCTGGATTCGGGCTTGCAAAGTGGAGCTCATGCTTGAATTCTGTCCTAAGGTCCCCATGGTCTCCCCAGTCTGGGTCCCTGTCCTCTGGTCCATCTGTTTATGCAGCTGGAGTGCCAGGAACTGCGCTCTCTCAAAGTGGGTGTGTGAGAGAAGAGCGGGCATGTGCTGGTGGGTGTGAGGCAGGAGGAGGAGGAAGAAGAAAGTTGCCTCCTCCTACCTCACATGAAATGAGCCTGAGGCGCCGCATTGGTGCAGCTGGAGGTGTGTGGACGGGCCGGTTTCCTGCCTATAATGATGATTGATTATGCTTATGCAATTACTTTCAGATGATTCACTAACAATAGGTCTTAAAAAGACATTTTTGGGAAATGAGATGTGAATGTGATTGCAATGAATAACCCATTTATTTCATTAATTATTAGTGTGACTGCAGAGCACTTCTTCTAATGTTTTATCTTTCATTTGATTCCAATCACCCATTTTTTGGCCCGCTACTCCTCCCAGGGCTTTCGAGACATGTCAGGCCTCATCTGGAATAGTGTGCTTTTTCACAGCTTTTTGCTACGTCCTGTCGTTCATTCGTTTTTCCTGTTATTCCGGCAAAAAAAATCCCATAGAGCATGAATAAGGCAAAAATTTCAGATAGTCCTGCTTAGACACGCTTTGTCCGAAACCCATCAATCTTCATGTGATACCCCAGACCAACATCCCCGAGACACAAACGAGGTCGGTAATGAGCAGCACTTGTCTTATCCTTGTATATCCCTCATCCCTTTCCCCCATTCACCTCCATTCATATTTAACCCCATTAAAATAAGTGCAGTTTCAGAACAAGTATCTCTCAAGCTCCATACAGTTCTCAGGCCACGCCCCCAAAGACACACCTGTTTAAACTGAACAATATGACCAAAAATATTGGGACACAGGTGTCGTGCAAAATTATATGGGCAAAACTATTGGGACAAACCAGTTTAAACTTAACAATATGGCCTGAAGTATTGGGACAGAGCTGTTTCTCGGTGGTTGCTAAGGCTTGAAAGGCAGTTGCAATGGAGGGTCAGACAACTGCTGCATTTGAGCAAGCACATTTTACATTTTCTACAGCCTCTCTATTTTGATTTGTGGCTAATTTGTATATTGGCGGGTGACTCAGCATTAGCTGTATGCCCAATTCTTCCTCGCCTCTTCAAACATATTGACCGGTTACGTGGTCTATTGTTCAGAGCGATTGTCAGATATTCAGGAGTGTTTGAGCTTGGGCTTTACAGTTAAGACTCCAGTACACTCACAGAAACATTTGGCCCAATTCCAAAGATTTATGTATTCCATTTGAATGACTTAGATTTAACAGAAACAGGCCAATAAACTTTATGTGCTGCATATTTATCAGTCACATGTAAATAAAACAATTAAGAATTAGATTTATGTTATAATACCAATAAACCCAGTGTGATTTGAATAAACAATGGCATGTTAATCTATTTATCATAAATCTTTAAATAAACCTGATGAAAACAATCATAAATTGTAACTAAGTTAATATCCAAAGCTTGTCAGATTGAGGCTATGTTTTTTAGGGCTGGGAATTTAATATGTTAATTAGATTAATCAATCACAGAAAAAATTAATGCGTTAATATTTTTTATGAAATTCATGCTTTAAGCCCTGCCACTAGTTGGCAGACATGTAGTACTTCAATTCAAGACCAAAAATACGTCATCTTCCCTTTCAAAGAGTCCCAGTTCACAGCTGCGTGAGCAGCCTGAGAGCGCAGTTCAGTTCACAGCGTGGAAGTAAGCGTGTGAGATTTGAAAGACCTGTGTTGTCCCGTGATGTCTTGTGAATGTTTTTTGCCGATTCTGACTGTAAAGGGAAATATTTGCCTTTTGGAAAAGATGGCTGCGCCTCTCCTGGTTCAAATTTGGAGCGCAGCTGTGTGGCCATGCCAGGCGAGAGTGATGACGAAACACAAACACATGTTTATTTTAACACTTTGCCCATCTGGAAAGTGGGTGGCAGTGGTAACGTGGTCGTAGTGTCTGTAGGAGAGCTGTTGGTTGAGCTAGAGGCAGCAAGAGAGGGAGACAATTGGGCTGGAAGTGGCCTTATTAGCTTTCTCCATCCAGACCTACAGAGGGGTGGAATCTCAGCGCTACAAGTGGCCGTAGTGTGTGTGAGAGAGCTGGGAGTCGTAGGAGAGGCAGCAGGATGATCTGGGTCTGAATAGGGCTGAAATAGCAATCATAATGGTGTCTGGGTTTATTTGAGAAATGAGGAAGTGTATCTAAACTTACAACTGTCATAAATGGTAACCTAATTCATAGGTTTGGTTCAGTCAGTGATAAAAAAAGTTAAAGGCTTGTATTCAAAAATAAATGGTAAAAAACTGCTTCTTGTAACGTCTGTATGTATGTGCGATTAAATGCGATTAATTCGATTAATTAATCGTCCCACCATGTATAATCCCACCATTAATTAGATCAAAAATTGTAATTGCTTGACAGCATTAATATTTATATGTTTAAACGTTAATTTTCATTGTTTTCACAATTGACAGATTTATGCTGATTTTAAGGAATTTTTATAAATAAAATTTTAAAAAATCTTTAAAATCAAATTGATGCAAATACCTAAAAATAAATAAGTGGGAACTAGTGGAACTATTGGGAATTTGTTTTTCACTACTGGCTTTTAAGAGATTCTAGGATAGAATAAACAGCCCTGGCTTGCCTATCCTCCTGTAAACTTGTGCTGCAGACAATACTACTCCAAGTGTGCCATAGGGGATGGTGTTTGAGTTGAGGCCAACACAGCTTTACCTCTGGTGTGCATTTCATCAAGAGTCTCCTCAAGTGCATCAATCTTTCTGTTCTCTGGCATTGCTGTTTTACCTTCTGCTATTTGCTTTCTGTCCTATTTAGTTGTTTTTCTTTTGTTTTGTTTTCTTTTCATTTGTAGTGGTTTGGCTTCTCGCCATTGTTCAGTTATATTGATCCTTACCTTTGGATTAGACACTTTTTCTTTGAATTGCCTTTATTATTGCTTTACTTTTCTGGCTTTCTCTGGATTGAGTTGCTCTGCTTTTTGTTATGTTATCATTCTTTCTAATTGTTGCAGTCCCTTGTTTGCTATAAAGACTGCTTTCCTAGCAAAGATATAAGGCAGGTGTGGCAAGGGGTCCAGCATATAATATAGATCCTATAGATCCAGCACTCTCTCTGCTGCTGGTGGTGACGCCTCACTGGCAGAAGAACTCAGTCAGTTCCTCACTCGCTTTGAGGTTAAGTCACCAGTGTCAGCTATGTCACATCCTCAGGCTTACAGCAGCCACGTCTTCATAGTGGAGGAGTAGGAGGTTAGACGAAATTTGAGGACTATGAACCCAGGGAAAGCTGCTGGACCCGATGGCATTGCTGGATGCGTTTTGAAGGACTGTGCAGACCAGCTGGGGGGTGTCTTTACCAAGATTTTCAATGAGTCTTTAATCCAGTCCACCCTTCCACTCTGCTGGAAGACTTCTATCATTGTACCACTCCCTAAAAATCCCAAAACCAGCAACCTGCACAATTATCATTCTGTGGCAGTTTCTAGTCATTTTCAGAATCAGAATCAGAAGTTTTATTGTCATAAACATAGTAAAAATTATGAAGTGCTTTGAGAAACTGGTCCATACACACGTTACCTGATGTCCACTAGGCGGGTTGGACCCACACCAGTTTGCTTATAGAGCCAAAAGGTCTATTGAAGAGTCTATAGCACCTGGTCTCCATACTGCTCTGACCCATTTGGAGCAACGGGGGAGCTGTGCATGACTACTTTTTGTAGATTTTAGCTCTGTATTCAACACAATCCTTCCTCACACACTGGTGTCAGTGCTATTGAACCTGGGTCTATCTTACTCCATCTGTTTGTGGAGATGGCTCTCACATCCCCTCAGACTGCCCACCTCAGCAATACCAGTATCAAGTTTGCTGATGACACCACAGTGGTGGGGCTCATCTCTTGGTGGGATGAGTCTTAAGTACTGTGACTAAATGGGATGACTGTCTGTGTGGTGTTCAGAAAAGAAACTGGTTCTAAATACAGCAAAGTCCAAGGAACTGATTACGGATTTCAGGAGGTAAAAGACTGTCATTCAGCCGATTTTTATCAACAGGGAATGTTTGAAAAGGGTCTTCAACTTCCAGTTTTTGGGCGTGTTCATCGAGCCTGTCCTGGAGTGCCAACACCACTGCTCTTATCAAGAATGCACAGCAAATATTACACTTCCTGAGAATCCTCAGGAGGGTCCATCTTACACAGCAGCTGCTTATGTCCTTTTACCACTGTACCATAGATAGCATTCTGTCTAACAAGAAAATCATAGACAGTCCACTCCCATCCCTAGATGGACTGTATAGTTCCTGCTGTCTGAAAAAAGCCCAAAGCATCCAAAAAAGACCCATTCCATCCAGATCTCTCTGTTTTTGACGGTTCAGAGTGATAAAAACAAGGACAAATAGACTAAAGAATAGTTTCTATCCAAAAGCCATAACAAAATGTAACATTGCAAAAATGTATAAAAAATTCTGTATGCAACATAGTTTTCTGTTTCCACTCCTTGCACTGGTTTGAGCATCCAAATCTGATTGTATCTCATTGTACCTACATTGACAACAAAGATATTCAATTTAGTTCAATATTTTGGATTGAGTTAATTGTTTAGTTGTATTTTGTTTACTTGATTCTCTCCTGCAGTATTCCTGTTGGTATTTGTCTTTGCTCTGTGTTGTCATTTATTGTAAGTTATCCATTGTTGTATTATCTTTTGTTCTTGGTTTCCTTTTGTGTTTTATTAATCTGTTTGGATTTAGTTTTTAGTGTGTAAAGTATTTATTCTATTTCTTTCTTTGACTTCTTTTTGAACAGGAGCTGTTTGGCAGCCAAGCTGGTGACAAGCTGTGTCTTGGAGCTGGAGTCCCTTCACTGGTATCGTAGGGTAGAGCATTGGAGGTGGTGTAGGTGTGAATGGCAGCTTGTCCATGCGGGACGTGTAGTGTAAGGATTTCCCCCATCCCTACTCATTCTTCCCTGTCCTTGTGGTAAACCAAACACTGCTCCTTGCCATGTTTTTTTATGTTCATTTTATAACTCATAGATGAATTACTGGAATCACATCTCATGCCTTACTTTGTGAACGAACCTGTGTGTCTTTGGGCTGGTATCGAAAATTATTTGAATGAAATTCCCTTGGCTGGTATAGTCACAAAAATTTTGCTCGTTTCTGCTTGTTTCTGCCACATAAAGAACCTCTAAATAGAGTAAAAGTATTTCCAAGGCAAGAACCTAATGGAATCCTTTCATAATGCCATGCTAACCGGCAATGCTAACCGGCAGCAAGTGTTAACTTACTAGAAGCAAAGTTAATTTATGGATAGAGACAGAAAGAGAGGCCAGAGCGTGACCGAGAGAGTGATAGATGTGAGTGGCTTTAACCTATGAAACCGCTAGGGCTCATACACGCCCCTCACTTCAGATCTGAAAAGTTACTGAATAGTCCATAGCACTGACTGGATAATACGTTATGAGAATAAAAGCTGAATAATGAGCCAGCAGTTTGCCTTCATCAGTTGCCATTCTCTCTCCGATCTTCTTGACATCAGCAGAAGCTTCATGCTGGCACTGGGGGCGAAAAGGACCAAAGGCTGTACCCATTCAAATTCAGTAACCCCCTCAATGCAGTTTCTCAATGTCAGTTGCTGAACAGTTGTGTTACAATGTGACCATTCATGACCATAGAAATGGCACAGGCATCCTCCTCACTCTCTTGGCTTGCCTCCACTTAGTATGCAACATAAAGCGCAGTTTTGTGGACCGCAGATCTGCTGCGACCCTGATTTATGATCCATACTGTTTTGACACAGTCCTTTTTGCTGCCGGTTAATGCGGCTAACACAGATTCGTCAAGAATTCTGATGGAGCAGCCAGGATTTGCAGAGTTTTTGTAGCCTCACAATGAGGCTTAGTGGTGTAGTGCAATATGGTTATGTGATGTGATGCGCTTTGACTGGAATTATGCTCAGGCGCGTTCTCATTGGGAAAACAGTGTCCGTGTATTCAGGCGTTATCTATGAGCTGCTGTTACAAGCCATCCCTACAAACGCCGTGTTAAAGACCACAGTTCCAGTGTAGTTTATTGGATTTGGAAAATGAATGTATTTATCTGACTTCTGAGGTTCCAGCTCAGCTGCAGGTAATTGAAACTGTGATTTGACGTAAAATATGGAAATTGAGTACAGTTAACATGGTCACATGACTACCTGACCTAAAGTCTCTGAAATTTGAATCGTCTCAGTAGTGATAACAGTGATACCTAGTGGTAGCCTCTGAGACACCAGCAATGAGGACAGACGGGAAAAATTTCACCAACAGAAAGGTTGTTAACAGCAGTTGATTCGCTTTAGTTTGTCATCTGTAGACTACAGTATCAGCAAATAAGCCTGAAGCTTTATAGTTTAAATAGACACTATACTAAAGTAACACTTGGGAGATGCTGCTCTATAAAATATGCTGGGCTACTTATACTATGTTCTACTTACTTCAGAAGTGGGAAACCCAAGATGGGAGGGAAGGCTCACCCCGCCTAAGGAAAGGGAAATTCAGAATAAGATCTCTCCTTTATCTTGTCTTTTTCTCCTTGACCTAATCAAACTCAGTTTAACATCAATATTAGACCTGAAATATTTTCTCACACTTCTTAAAGCTTCTGAGAAAGATGGTCCTCTAATCTCAGCCTAGGTTTGGGAGAAATAAGACAGACTTCAATAAAAAATGAAGTATTTCAGATGAGGCAAATAAAAGACTGATGTGAGCAGAAAATCTTACTCTGGAACACGTTGATCGAGTACAATGAGACAAATAGGACAAAATAGAAGTGTTGATGAACAGCACAGAGTAAGCATCTTAGATGTTGAGCAAGAAATCTGACTTAAAAAGGGGTTCCAGTTCAAAATTCTTAATAGGAACTGGAAATTTCATGTTCCCATTCAGTTGGAAATTTTAACTGCACCATGTAGTGATGTAGCCACAGTACACTTTTCCAGTTCAAACCACCGCTGCTGGTGTCTTGAAGGCCAACATCAATGCTAACAATGTCAGTATCTTATAGCAGCTCTGTAACTGTCTTCAAACTTTTGTCACAGTGCACAGAATGAAAGAAATTACTCTTCAGGTAACATTTTATAATGTAGAATAATGTATTAAATACAACATTCATTTTCACTCTCATTGTGACTATCCAGCATGCTTAGCATAAACTTGATTGAATAGGAAATCATGCACTGTGATCCATTAAGATTTCAAATATCAGTGTAACCTGCTAAATAACTGTCTTATATATAACATCCATTATTTTCTACATAGATTTTAGTGATGAAGTCTATGGGCGCAGACAGTGATTGCAAAATTGAGCACTTAATATTCAGTCTGTTTTCAGTCTGGTGCTTTTTTTTAAAGCCAGTATTTTTTTACTCTTATTACTTACATTTACAGTTTCCCTGTATAATTTAGCTGCGTCCACCATAACAGCCTCATCTTGTGTGTAGCCAGTAAACAACGCCAGAGAGATGGCGCTGTTGTAAAACAGATAACTGTGATTGCTTGGCACAAATATTTGTACTGTATATAAAAAAATACATTATAAAACTATATATACATTTAGTTCAAATGTAATATAAGTCGTATGTGCAAGGTCAGCAGCTGCAAGAGGCCCCTCTTTCTGTTTTAGTTTAAGAGGACTTTTATGTTGATATTTGTTTGTATTCATGAGCTGAAGCTGCCTGGTGTTTATATTTAAGCAACGTCCTGTTTGTATTGGTTAGTGTTTCATGTGTATGTGTGTTTTGTTGAGTTTTAGGCCCTCGTTCCTTTTGGTTTTGAAAAATAAAAGTTAAAAGAAATGGAAGAGTGGATGCGCAATCCTGGTTGCTCCTACATGTAAGTTCCATTTTAATGATATTAAATATATGAACATAAAATACAATTTACAACCCTTAGCATCTCCTTGGGCCACTGATCTAGAATGGTGGTTCATAACCTGTGGGTTATAGCCCTCCAGGGGGATGTGGTGGTACTGCTAGAGGGCTATTTAAAGACATTCAACACACAATGTCCATTTTAAAACGAAGATCATTGGCATCTCTCTCAGCTCTGTGACTGACGTTTACGTTACATGCTACATCTGGAAAGCCACCAGCATTTTGGATGACCCAACATACCCCTCACACACTCTCTCCTCCCTCACACACTCTCTTCTCCCCCTTCCATATGGCAAAACATTCGGGAGCATACGGGCCTCCACTGCCAGAATGGGGAACAGTTTCTTCCCTCAGGCCTTCAGACTCCTCAACCAGAACTGAAACAGCAAATTCTCCATCCTGTTGCTGCTATAGTTGCCTATTATATTTACATGTACTGCTTATAACTCATTTTTGCACATACAACTCATACAAGCCAGAATAAAGTACCTGTCAAAACCAAGGATCTAAAAAAGATTGAAGATACTTTATTTGTCTCACACACAGTTTTACAAATAGATGTTGTTCACTCACAAAGCAATTAATTTGACTATTCTCCTCTCACAGATCCACATAAATTGGTTCTTGCAATTCTTAACAGGATCCGACCTATAATAAGTTATCACACAGTGCTTACTTGGCCCATTCGGTTATCCAGTTGTCCAGAACCTGAAAAAGAATATCAGAGAGTATCTCTCTGTTTTATCAGGTCAGAGTCAGTAACAGCACGATGACCGAAGATGACTTTATTGATCTCTTACTCAGTGATCAGTGCTGAGCTGTCCACCCATTTCCAGACTCCCTCTGTGTCCCTGTCAGTCAGACCAATCCAGACCGGACTGCTGCCCAGGTTCTTAGGGATAATCTCCTGTGATAGTGATAATATAATAGATTAGTTTAGATATAAAGAACGATGCCCCACCTCTCTCTTCCTCACCTGTTCTTCTCTGCTGTTTATGATCACCAGGTCTGCGCCTCTCTCCCTGCAATCCTGTCTGCTTTCATTCCAGTTCTTCTTCTTGGTTGAGGTGAAGTACAGACTGGAGATAAAGTAGAACCATCCTGGAGTGTTCATGATTCTCTCTGTTCAGACAGAATTACATCAGCACATCCATAACATGAATACAATATTAACTAGACTGAGTCAGAAGTATTTTGACTTGAAGCCAATCTCATATCAAAATGGACATTGCTTCACCTTGTTAGTTCATATCCTCAGTCATACAGATCACCACACACTGGGACAAATTTCTTCTTTGTCTTCAACCATTGTACAAGAATGTAAGTGAATGACAATCTCTTTCACATGCTGGTGTGCAAGTGGAATAGACAACAGGTGGAAATTATAGAAACACATCCCAAATAAAGGAGTGGCTCTGCAGGTGGTGACCACAGACCACTTCTCA
>JBBMFX010588157.1:0-13576 GCA_037832545.1 Rhabdalestes septentrionalis | reverse complement strand
TTCATTATAAATTTTACTCAAATACAAATACAAATACTTTTCCCCTTTCAACAAATACAAATACAGATACAAATAACGTCCGTTCTGCATACCCCTAATACATATACATATATTCTCCATTTATGCTGGATGGAGAAAGTATGATACATGCAAATCTCTGTTGGCCACAACAAAGTTACATTGATCAGGTTCAGCATGTAGAGCTATTGTGCTCTTATCACTATCTAACAGGTCTCCTTAGCCATGCCCACAGACTAATAATGCAAGAGTTAGCAAATTCACACCCAAAAGTTAGATAAACCTGAGAGCAAGATTTACTATGGCATTAGAGTTAAGCCACACCAACAACTTAGCAAGGCACAAGATTGAGATAATGAAACCACATCCACAATTTGGTAAAGCATGAGAAAAAAAAGAAAGTCATCAAAAAGTCATCAAGCATTATTACATCATCAACAAGAGCCCCAAAATGTAAACAAGAATGGTTTGAGGATGAGTTTATTAATGGTAGTATTTTGTATAACATTTTCTAATATCTTCCCAAAGAATGCTAATTTTGTTAATTCGCATTTATGCTAGTATCCGTAAAAATATATATTTTATCAGCTGGGGTATACAATAAGAAAGATAGTAGCTAACACTCCAGAGAAAAAAAACAGAAGCTTTACTTGTCTTTACATGAGCATTTCCTTACAATATGTTGTAACTAACTTGCAAGCAAGAGTTTCCTATCAATCAAGTGTAAAGCAAACTTATACAAGGACCTCCTGACCTTCTTCTGTATTTTATTTTTTTTTTTAATGGAAAACTCTCTCAGACCAACCGAGCCTGAACGTGACCATGTTCTGACTAGAAAATTCACTTTTCCCTGGTCCCTTCGTGCCACACGTGTGGCGCAAATGTGACTCATTCCGAGTCAGGACTGGAGGCTTCTGAGGGTGAGGTAAAAATAGTGCTGAGACAGGGCCTAGAAGTCGAAATGATGACAAGAATTTAACTACAAAATGGGAATTAGGAACCAAGTATGAATATCTAAAATGGAGTAGAATACCAATATCAAGTGTTATAACATATATTCCCTAATTTGGTATACAGAACTTAATATACAGTACTGTGCAAAAAATCTTAATAAACATGCAACTGCAAAAATATTTTTACTTTAGATGAGCAGTATGGGCTTTTCATACAAATGTTACAGACTATAGTAAATACAAATAAAAAGAATAAATACAAACAACATATACAGTAAACAGAGATTGTGTGTTCAGTATATCAGGGTGTTCCTTGTAGAAGCCCAGTAGTACTTGTACTTTTTCTATTAGACACCTGGTTTGACTCAATCAGTCCTTCATTAAATTAAATTAGAAGCTGCTGATAGAATTTCTCCAATCCAAAAACTCACAGAGAAAACGAGAACCAAACCTGTGTTCAACAAAATATCAGCTACATTTTTACAAATAAAACTGTCGTATAAACTCAATGACTGAGCAAAGAGGAAGCTCCCACTTCCTGTTTATATAGCGTGACACCTAATTCCCCTTGACCTTGACGTGTCACGTGACTGTGTATGTGTCAAAAACAAATCTTGATTATTTTAACTGTTTTCTTTTTGATGGCAGAATGACACTATCATGCGCTGAGAAAACGACTTTAAGCAGTCTCCATAAGTACCTAAGATTTTGCACAGTACTGTAGGTGACTGTATTCACCAACACACACTTGACATGTTTTAGGATAAAAATCCATCTTGTTTGTCCTTTGAGAACACAAACCTGAGCCAGAACTGTAAATGTTACATTGCAACTTATGTCACATGAGTGGATTTCCTCGCCAGAGCACGTTCACCTCAGCTCTGTTAGTCCGAGAAGGAGATTCAGTCCAAAATCAAGAAGAGGGCTGGCCCAAATGGGAAACAACATGTTCTTGTTTAAGTTCATTTTACATCTGCTTGAAAGGAACCAGAGGACTGAATTTGCCTAATTAGCATCTTGCTAGCTAGTTAGCGCAACTCATTGTGTGGAAATATAAGGCAATCCTCATGTAGACTCAACCAAGGCTTCTGTTTTTTTCTTTGGACTGTGAACTGATACACCAATGTCTGGAATGTCATTAGGGAATGGGTGTTCAGGAGAACTGGTGTGGTCTGGAAGAACATGACAAATCTTTAATAGATCTGCTGGTAGAGCAGTAAGAGTCAGGTGTGCAAAGCAAAAACCCCACACCACTGCAAAGGACCCACAAGAACATTCAGTTTCAGGAGGATAGTGAAGCACTTGCCCACTGTGACCATTACAAGGTCATTTTCCAAACTTTGGAGGTCATTTTCCATAATGGGAAGGGTGTGTTTGTTGCCGGTGTATATTCAGAGGGACTGGTGACCCATCCAAGGTTTTTCTTCATATTTTGCCCTGTAAAAGCTGGGATAGTCTCCAGCACCCCACTATTTAAGATAAGTGTTCCAGATAATACATGGATGGATTGATGGATCTGCTCCACACCTCTGGTTCTCAGCATCAGAAACCCACAAGTCCTTGTTCCACCTGCTCTCCTGTGATTTTGTGATGATCATGGTGGGCTGTAGGCCGTCTCAGCATGAAAACAGATTCACAGAGAAATGAAAAAAAAGGATTATGATCTAAATTTGGTCATGATTCACAGTCTTGACACATCGTGGGTGTTGGTACGGTTCCATAACAAACAGGTCCTTTTCTCGGTTTTATTTGAACATGAGTGTGAATGTGGTGGAAAAGTATTTCATAAATCCCAATCATTCATAAGGGAAAAGCATATATTCATATATTTCACTTAATATGAAAAAGGCAGCGTCTTTTTAACTCCAGCTTCAGCACAATCTCTGAGACGATTAAGGCACGTCTATGAATAAGACAAAATTGGAGATCTGAGAAGTCTTGTTCCAACTACACATACAGTTGATAATGAACTTTTTCATAAGTCCCTGATTGGCTGGAGCATTTATTAATGGGGTAAGGTAGCATGTGAGATGCAGGTTTAGCTAAGCATCACAGGAGAGAAGATCTCCTGTATGTGATCACTTGATTATGGCCGCAAAAATCAATGGTACGCTTACTTCTGTAATTTCAAATCTAAATTGAGAAGATCAGATATTAGTGGATTAATTAGGTTAGGTAGAAAAGAAAGCTTGAAAAAATCATTTAAGGGGAAAACAAACTTTAACAGATTGGCTCCACATTTTGGAAAATTACCTCCATAGTTTGGAAATTGAATGGCACATTTTTGAAAATCTTCGCCACATGTTTAAAAACAAGCTCCACTTATTGATAAATAACCTCCATAGTTTAGAAAATGAACATAGTCTCTATATTTTGGAAAATTAGCACCACATTTTGAATAATGAGCTCCAAATTTTGGTTAATAAGATCCAAATTTGGCAAAATGATCTCAATATTTTGGAAAATGAGCTCAACCTTTTGGAAAATGACACACATTTTGCAAAACGACCTTGGAATGGTTGATGTGGGCCAGTGGATTATTCTCTTGCAGTCAAATTGTCTTGTAGTTCCTCAGCAGGGGTGTGGGGATTTGTTCTACCAGCAGATTTATCAGAGATTCTTTATGTCCCTCCAGATGTTGTTTCGACTTCATATGCAACTTCCATTCCTTTGATGACATTTCAGACACTGAAAACTACAAGTGTTGAGATGTCTTTTACAGTCTTCTCTTACTTTGTGTGTCTGTTATCTTTAGTTTCACCCATTCGGATGATCCCATGGCTGTTGACCCTGAGAGCAGCTGGATAATTTATTCTGTTCTACTACATCTGACTCAGATTAAGGACTGATGAGTCATCGCTTCAAGACCTTACAAGAAAATAACAGGAGTGGACCGTCTGAAAGGGTGGGAATGGACTGAGGAAGAAAAAGTCATTTTGCGGTTTTAATCACATGCATGGACAGTCTGCGGGATTGGCAAACCACCAGTATCTGTCACAGCCCTGACAGGAGGCTTCTGTTTCAGAAGCCACAGCAGCAGGTCAGGAATATCAAAGGACTTTGAAATGAAAGCAACAGGGAAACAGTTTTACCCTTATACAGGCACAGCCTGCTGGATGTGCTTCAGTGTTCAGTAATTCTGTACTTTAACAAACAGAAACATCTACACTAACACTAAATTATTTCCTGCCATTACAGCCATAAAATTAAATGAGACCCCAGAAAGCAAAAGTATGAAGAAATTTACATTATTCCCTTTCTACATTGGTCCCACTTTTTGTTATATATCCCTAATAACTGTGTAATTACATGTTAATAAATCACACAGTAACAAATGTAATGTGCTGGCACAATAATAACTGTTACAGCTGGACTATGGTATTGTAGCATTTGTAATTACACAAGTGTCTCCTGGTGTAATTGCTTGAGAATGAACTGGATGTCCAATAACATTCCTCCAGGAGCACAATGTTCTTTAAGGACTACAACAATCCTCCAGGACCACAATATTTGTCATAAGGCCACAACAACCATGAAAAGGTACAACGCTCTTTCTTGACCACAATAATCCACCAGGACCCAAACGATCCTCCAGAACCACAATGAGCCTTCAGGAGTACAATAATCCTCCAGGACCACAATGATCCTCCAGGTCCAGGGTGCAACACACAAGAACAAAAACAGAAACACCTCAAGACTACACAAGTACAGGCAGGACAGGACTACACAGACTGCAAAAAAAATGACCATCACTATGAACAGGAAAAGGTGCAGCATATAATAAATAAAGGCAGTTTACAGGGGTAGTTTAGGTTTGACTTTCTTTATGATGGGACAGTTCAATGTGTGTTTGCCTGTTTAGGAGACAGAAGCAGCGTTTTGCCAAACTATCACTTTAACTAGGCAAGTACTTTGAACCCAGTCCTGCTCAAACACACCTGAATCATCTTCAGCCCCAATTATAATGAAGAGATGAGTTGAATCAGGTGTTTAAGAGCAGGGAAAACACTATGGGTGATTTCACATCAGCCAGATGGGATGAGGGTGTGCGTAACAGAGGGGTGCTGTTTAAAATGTTCTCAGCGGCCTTTTGCAGTACTCCATAATCGGTCATGTTGCTGTCCGTTTACCATAGGAGAGCCAGCCTGTCTGAAGAGAACAGCTTTTATTTAAGTGCGCCCCATTATTCGCACCAATTGCGTGATGCAGCCATGTGCACACTGAACTGTCAGGGCTGTCCGGATCTCTTTTTTCATTCAATAATTCTGACATTTTTCTGAAAGGTTGAAACTTTTGAGTGCAGTTTCTCTTTGACTTTGCTGGTTTGTATAATGTTGGGTGACTTGCATCATTGTTTTTTCTAGTTATTGTATTTGTAATTTGTGGAAGTGTGTCTGTGTAAAAAGTGCATGTCCCTATTGTTTTAAACATTACTGACCGCGCTTCAAAATACCAAGCAAAAAATGTTTGGAGAACAAATATAGTACATCTAAATACTTAATTACACCTTGGAATTGTTCAACTACACAAAACTCTTGACCTTATTTTTATTGTTGCTATTGTAAAATAATTGCAAGGATTAAAATAATGTCAGTGTAATGTTAAAAGCATGGTGTGTTCATGTGAGACTTCATCCCATCAGAAACTGAATCAGGAGTGAAGCGGCTGGAATACAGCACAGAGAAAACACACTGCTCTACACACACTACTGCTCTTGCAGCACCTATGGAGGAATTTCTTATTTTGTACACAGCTCACACTGAAATAAAATAAAAGCAACCTGTGCATTTTACACACACACACAGCTGCTACCTGTACAAACAGTGAACAGAAAAAAGGGAAAAGTGGTCTCTTTTTTCCATGGCTGTAAATATAAATATGTAAATACACACGCTTTACACACACACACATCATTAATCAATCACTGTCTGTATTTTTTTATTTGTATGTATTTCATTTTAGCACAGTCTGCTGGTCCCCTTCCTCAAACACACACACTAAACCTGGTGATTGACAGGTGAGCTGAAGCAGTATTGTGCTGGACACCTACTGTCCAGGATCGCCCGCTCTTGACCAACCAGAGGACTGCATTTTTCCTCATGCTGCTGAACAGCTCTGTGGGACATCAGTGGGTTAAACAGAGTTAAATTTTAGAGTAACACGTAAACACCAGATGTCTGTAGCTCAGGGTTTAATTACAGTTTTTCAGCCGCAGGTTAAAGAGGTTTTATTTAGAATCTAAATTACTCAGCAGAAGACAGGGGAAGACCTTTTTAGTCTGAGAGAGAGCAGAAGACTGACTAAACCATTAACTATAAATCTAGCAGGAAATGAATATATTCTGAATATATGAATGACATGTCATAACTTTGTTAGGAGTGAATATCATATTTCTGTGGTCTCGGATTCGCTAGTATTTGGACTCAAACTTATCTCAGACACACTTAATGGTGACCATCACATTTGCCATGTTGACTAACAAACAAAAATATAAAAAATCAAGAAAACAACCCCTTGACCCACTAACAAAACAGAAACAGCAGCAATGGTCAACAATCATTTATTAATGAATTTATACAGAAAACGAGCAGTAGCAGTAGTTTAATTAATTATTTCAGAAACACTGCCATTGGCCATCAGGTGTCCAATCATACGGGTGTACAAAACTTGTCTTTGCAATTTCGGGTGAAGAGAATCTACATGATAAACAGAATTGTGCACAACTTTGAATCATCATGTTGGTGCAAAAATTTCACATTTGTCAAACTGTCTTTGACACATTGAGTAGATTAGATGATAGAAATGGGAACATTTGTCGCCTAAATAAAGGAGTTCCCACCACTAAGCATTCAGCACCACCAGTATACTGATCACCGCCTGATCATCTGAAATCATTTGCACTTGTTTATTCATTGGTTGAGGTCTTTAAGATGTTGTTTGTTCTGTTGAATGATTCATCCATAGCTCAGTGTGTCTCAACAAACAAAAGTCATCCTTCTGAAAATGTAAGTCTATGGAAGTCTGTATTCTGTGCTGGACACCTACCCCTTTTATGAAGGGCCTATAGTAATTAGTTGAACCAGTGACTGGAACGTGTCACCTTCAGCATCAGCCAATCAGAGGAAGAGACTGCACTGCTTAAACAAGCCAGGGCAAAGAGAGAGGAAAAAACATACAAAATACATTCGACTTTTGTGTGAATGCCCTAATAATAACAGACTTTTTTAAATATATTTTAAAAAAGCATTTTTCCACTTTATGTGGGTGATCTTGGAACGAAAAGCATTTAATGTTTACAGTAAGAATGATTTACCATTTTTGCTCTTCTGCTCAGTTTCCAAAAGTTACATACTTTATATATTTTTAAAGGTGGAATTCCTTCTTTAAGGCTCTAGATGTCACTTTTTATAGCCTAGAGTTCTATTTAAGGCTTAGGGATGGTTCTCAAAGTCAGTCAGAGGACACTGACAGGTGGACGTTTTTTACAGTAACATGCATGTTCCTGCGTCCCAGGGTGCTCCAGTGCTGCAGCATGTTTAGCATTACAAGCTCTGCTCTAATAGGCTGCAGATCATCTCCCTGTGGTCCATGTTCTTAATGGCGTGCGGTTCTAATTACGCCCTGTTCAACATGACAGCAGTTTCCCGCAGAGCCGGTGATCGGATGTATTATGCATTGCGTTGGGAGGAACACATTTGTTAGAATTAGGACACTGCAGCCTCCTCTGGAGCCATTAAAGCATCATTACTGCCTCTGTGAGAGAAGAGCAAGAGCAGGAGCTCACCAGCCTGTGGCCCAAATGCAGTCCTCATAAGTGTGCTGTTCACTTATTTGCCCTTCTTTTGCTGGGTTTTTCCATGTCTGCCACATATCATCGGATGTCCTTCTACCTTTTTTCTGTGTATTTTTTTACATAAACATTTACTGACAACCAGATCATTTATAGTTTTATTAAATCTACTAGTTGTTATTTTTGTATTTAAATTAATTTTTCATTTTAAGATGAGTTATTTATTATTTTAATACTATGTTAACATTGATACTATTATTATAATATAAAGAAGTGCACTTTTCAATATGACATTCTTTCTATTTTTTTTCTCATCAAAGCACATTGAGCTGATATTTACACCAAACATAAAAATGCATTATTTGTAGAATTTTTGCTGTTGCTGTAAATACCACAAAAATAATATTTTGCAATACTGTTGTGTCAACAATAATTAACTAAAAACTGCTTTGTAATAATACAAAATTACATTTTGTCAGGATATATATACATCCCAAAAAGTAATCATGATGCAACATTTATTCCTATATCACCCACACCTTTAAACATATCTATCAAAAATATTTGCTGGTTTATTCTCCTATACACCCGAGAAGGTTCTGGATGTTTGTTCAGTTCCAGTTCTGCTCCTCGTTCTGCCGAGTCCTGAAATAGGTCTTGTAGCTATTAGGCCATTAGAGCTCTTTGTGCTGCATAGCCCTCCGATCAATCTGAGTCCTGCATTCTAATCGCGCTTTAATTGCCAGGTAACTGCCCCAAGAACGCGCCGCTTTATATAGCTAGTCAGTAAAAACTCATTTGTCTGGCTGGTTGCGCGTGGCTTAATTACCAGAGAGTCCAACGAATGAAGCGGTGATGTATACGTGGGGGCGGAGATTGATTGTCATTAAGGCTCCACTAATTAAACGAAGACGTAATTGCATTGAAGGCGCCCGTTTCAGGACTAGGACGGATTCAGAAGAAAGGTGTAGAGGGGACGACACACAGCTGCTCTAAACACTGCTTAGCATTCCAGACATGGAAACACACAAACAGCCTGATAACCGAAACTGAAGCCCGAGAGATTCTCTCAGATTCAGCTACACCAGTGCTATTCACCAGTGGCACCAAGGGGGGCGCTAAGTGATGCTACAGCCTCCACTGTAATGATCTCCTTTAGGCAAGAGGTTTTATAAGGTCATTATTATTATTACTTTTAAGATGATCATTATTAGTTGTAGTAGTTTTATGATTACCACTACTAGTACTACAGCCCCAGCTTGGTGGCCAAGCCTGGATTTTACAGTAGACCCCTAGCTGGAGCCTCCACATGATGATATAATTATAAATATTTTGCATAATAAAACAAATTTGTTTTGGGATTATGTCAAGACAGTCCGATATAATGAGTTATATCATCAGTTAGAGTTTTGAAGTGATTTTTTTTTGTAGAAAGGGCAGAACTAACCTGCTATAAGTTAAATGGATGGGGCTAAACTGCAGAAGACTGAATGGGAGGAGTTAAACAGCTGAATGGGCAGGGCTAAACTGAGGTAGATTGAATGGGTGGAGCTAATTTGTCACAGACAGAATGAGGGTGGCTAATCTACTGTAGAATGAATGGGTAAGGCTAAACTGTTGTAGACTGAATGAGCAGTAATCTGAAAATAGATGACTAATTAAAAACTGTTTGTGTCTCTTATTTCTTATAAATGGTCTGAATGGATGGGAAGTGAGCGATATTTTGAAACAAATTGAAAACCCTGTTAACATTCTACATTCAACTCAAGAAAGCAGGAAAACGTTAGCTGTGCATGATATGAACTCTTTAAACATCAACAAAAACTGTGAGAGAAAACCTCTGACTGGCAAGGATCAAAGATGTGATGGATCAAAGTAATGGAATTCATAGAAATGACTGTTCCCCTCCTTCTCCATCGCCCTATATCAGATCTTTGATGCATAGAAGGACGGACAGCAGTCCTGTGTTGGGCTTGGAGATCTGACAGAAGATCGTACAGGTCTCATCATCATCCTGCTGGTTTCTCTTCACCCCAACATTTCTTTTGTCTGAGGGTTCAGGAATGGGGTCTGATGGAGTGAACTTGAAAGTCCTTCGATTTGCCCTGATGTACCTCCCCCTCCACAAGGGACTATTGATTTACCCCTGAGGGTCTATTGAATCATACTATTCCATCCCTGAGTCAATCATACTCTCAAATTTTATACTCTGGAAACCCCACTTTGAGACAATATGAGACAAAGGCCCAATTACAAGGCCTTCATGCCAGCATGTTGTATTGTTCTTCTGATCATGAGTAAACTGATCTTTGAAGGGTGTAAATATCTGCTTCTTTAAGCTAAATGTACACTAAAGCAACATGATCCCACATTACATCAACACAGATAGAGGGGGCTAAACTGCTGTAGACTGAAATGTTAGGGCTAAAATGCTAAAGACAGAAGGAGTGAGGCTAAATTGCCATAGACTGAAAAGGCTAAATTGCTGGCATCAGAAAGGGTCGAGTTAAAGTGCTGCAGGGCAAATAGGCAGGGCTAAACTGCTGTGGCTTTAATGGGAGGGGCTGAACTGAAGCAGCATGAAATTATGTTGTATATATTCTTCTAAAGAGGTTAAACAGTACTTGACTAAATTAAAACCTCTCCAATTTGATTAAAGTACATTACTGTCCTTTACACAATGCTTAACACTCACTACATTACAGACATCAGGACACTTCATTAAGACTTCACCCATTTTTAAATGCATTGTCCTCTAATGGGACTCTAAATTTGGCAGTCCTTCACAACGAAAGGTGGTAGAAGGTTTATCGCTCTCATTAACTGATTGTTCACCACATGAGGATAAATTAGAAAGGAAAAGAAAAATTCATCCAGACCTTTTGGATGGTTCTCGACTTGCAAAATTCACCCTGAACTTAGTGGTCTTCTGGACAGGGATCATTGCACTGACAAAGCTGATCACTGTGGAAAAGCGGATAATCGTGTCTGCTTTTCACCATATGAAGCGACTCCTCTCCTTTCCATTCCATTTAGTACAAACAGAATGGCAGGGAGGCAAACAGCCCCAGCTATGGAGCTCCATTCAGACCATAATAACTTCCCAGCTCTGCCCCAGATGGGACGTGAGGAGGTATTTACGCGCCCGCCACGCCATTAATCAATATTTGGAAATGATTCGGGAGCAATCCCGGGCATCGCTGGGCTGTGCCAATCGCATTTGGCCCGATTCTTCGCTTTCGCCAGCCCCAGCTTGGTGGCCAGGGCTGGATTTTACAGTAGACCCCTGGCTGGAGCCTCCATGGCCAGGCATGAAGAAGCAGCCGTCACTGCGGGGCCCTCACAGGCCGCTAATTAGATAATGCAGCAGGAACGAATGAGCTGGCTCAGGGTTTTCAGCAGCTTTGGCTTTGTGAAAGTCCCTTCCTGCAGACACCACATCCCTGGCCTTCTCCTTTTTAGACTTGGGCACCAAGAAAAAGGGACTCATCTGCTCAGGCCCCTGTGGTGTAATTGGAGTTTTCAAATCAAACTGAGCTTTATTTTACACTCCCATGTGTCTGAGACCAAAAAAATAAGAAACAAAAACCAGTGCTCATTAGGAGTAATTGCAAATGAGCTAAAAAGAGGAGGATGGGATGGCGGATGGGAACTTGCCAAAATATTTTAAGAGCATTTGGCCTGGTAATGAATGGCCTGAAAGTGTATTAATCCCCTCGGCATCCTCGGCGCTGCGGCACGAAAGAGAGCAATGTAATAATTCAACATGACGTTATGAACAACATATAAGAGATAATTCTCCCGACGAACGGCAGATCCTCTCTGCTTAAGATGAAATCTCAGCGGGCTTCTGACAAAACAATGCATTCGTTACTGGCACGGCGCAAGTCCCGAGGAGGCTGTTCAGCAGAGGAATCTTTTATATCAGAGGTCGATTAAATGCCTCTCAATTACCAGCAGAACAAGAAAACACTGATTAACTACAATGAGCAATTCAAATTTACACTTCGCTAAAGCTATGTCCCCTTTGTGCTTCTGTGAGACACTAGTAAAGCTAGACATATGACTCTTAACATTTCATCAAGACATGGTTACACCACCTGACTACATTTCATTAAAGCCTACCATGATCTGGAGGGTCCAACTATGAACATTCTAACTGTTGATCAACAATGCAGGTCAATGAAGATTCAGGATTACAGTCAAAACAGCGTTGTCTTTACACTTGGTTTTATATTTATACTTTTATACATCTGACAGTCCTTCAGTAACTAAATGACACTAAACTCGGTCTGCGTCCGAACAGTTGACACAACTGACTGACAGAACGCCATGCAAGACACTGTAAAATAAATCTGACACACATCAAAGAAATACCAACAAATGACACTGCTGTGTTTTGTTTTGGTTACACGCCCTAAAAAATATTTATTTTCCCTCCTTTCCATTTATAAGTACTATGTTACTGTAACCATAGCAACCACAGCATGTGTTGTTGTACAAGATATGTGCTCTTAGAACTTGTTAGCTTAGTAGCTCAAATGTTAATAAAAAAATGTTTTTATTTTTTTAATCAGACACTTTAACATGTTTGGAGCTACATGTGGGGATAGAGGGAAGGTTACAGGTGGGGTTACATGGAGGGCTGTAGGTGGAACTACAAGAGAGTCACCATCATGCCTAGAGACGTTCAGCTGGCCCACCGTGTCCGCAGAGAGTGGCTTAAACTAACTGTGCATACGGTCCCCAGTCTGAGCAAAACACTGTCTGCTTTGGAAAGGACTTAAAGCATATATTTATAATATAATTTACTCTTTATAATTATTATAATTTCTTTTTAATTTAATGTTTATATTCTTTAAGTGTATTACTTCTGTAAAGGGACCACGAGAGTCGTGAAAGGCGTTTATGAAGAAAAGATACTTTGATCTAAACACTAGTTACTTTAGCCTCTGGACTCAAAAAGGCTAAAAAGCCAAAGTGGATGAAATGTGGAGAGGTGTTTTTAGTTCTTAACCTAAGTGTTGTGTTTATTGTATACATGTTCTACATGAATTAATCAACAAACACAGTATTTGCCTTTCATTTACTCTCTTTTAGATGATAAATGTGTTTACACCTTTGAATCATGCAGATTCAGGTGCAAGGCTCCAACGTTGCACTCCAGTTCAGAAAAAGTTTTAGTAAAGGTGTGCCATGCCCTGTAAATATTTATTTCTTTCTATGAGTAAATGAAAACATTGAATCAACACTGAATTAACATCAAACGTGACTGGCTGTTTAACCAGCAGGAAGATGCTGGTAGCTTTTTCAATAGCAATTCGGCATCAGAGATCAAATCAAACCAACACAGTTTCAGGTCCATAATTTGAGAATTTCTTTCCAAATCTACATGATTCACTTGATGGCACTTTCATAGATATGTGAAATTTCAAGCCAGGAATTTTCACCATGTTTACCAGCATTTGAGCATGTAACTGAGCAGACACTTCCATTTCTATTTATACTGAGATTTCTTTCATTTATTGAGGTTTTCTCCATATTTTAATCATTTTCACTGCATTCACCATTCGATACCATCTTATGACCCAGAGCAAGAGAGGACAGTTCGACTGAGTAATGGGGGAGAGGAAGGACCACCCTACCCACCCTGAGAGAGGACAGTTATATTGAGTGATGGTAGAGAGGGAGGACCATGCTACCCACCCAGAGAGAGAGAGGACAGTTATAATCAGTGAATGACACATACACAGGCACGTGACACGTCAAGGTCAAAGGGAATTACGTGTCACGCTATATAAACAGGAAGTGGGAG